>SCLD01096029.1:0-11603 GCA_004367895.1 Oikopleura longicauda | reverse complement strand
CTTGTACAGTAAGCTAAACCATAACTTTTCATTTTGTTTGATCTCAAGTTTGAAATCTCAATAAGCGTTGAACTACGCCACAATACCTCAGCTCAGTGAATGTTTCTCAAAACGCAGTGTGGCGAATCAGTTTACTGATGTTATCAGACAGAATCTCAGCAAAATCCCAACAACTACGCCAAAAGGTCGCGGCAGACCGAAAGGGTCACTGAATAAGAATACTAAAACTGCTGAATTTGTCACCGCAAATACTCTATCCACAAACAACACCACCGAAACGTCGAAAGGTCGAGGCAGACCAAAGGGGTCACTCAATAAATTTAAGAAGCAAAATTTGAATGAAGTAAATTCCGACATACTTAACACGATACCAAGTTTCTCAATTATAATGGGCGGGTCAGATGAACGAATGGAGATGCCACGGAAAGATGGTCGTGGAAGACCAAAAGCAGAGTTCGATGGCCCACATCAAGCCGGAACTTTTTAGCGGTCAGACAAATTATGAAAAAATAATGCCTGTTCGAATTCAAAGAAGAGAGAAAGTGGGTTTTTTGGTTTTTGCAATTTGCATGGCATTTTATAGCAGGATTGACGCTAATACTGTAGTAGGCAGGTCGCAAGTTGGCTTGTATATGTAAAAAAGTGTGACGATTATGAATATGTGATTGATGTAAACGTAAAATGTATAAATTACGAAATATGAGCATAAAAGCATTTAGCACGTGATATACATGAAACGGACCAATAGTACGTGAGGATAAGATTATATAACTCTTGATTGATTATGGGGAAGTATTTGAAACAAGTATATCATTGAAAATTATCAACAAACCATAAACATTCCTTATAAAGATAAGATAAACAAAACTCCCGTTAAGAGGCGATTGATACTATGAATCTTCGATATTCCCATTATGCTGATTTTCTCGTGCTTTATACGATGAATTGGAAGAAAGATAGTACTCAGGTCTGGATCTATGTTAAAATGTACATGGTATTCGACTACTTTTTCTTTCATAAAAACTCTCGTAACAACCTGTATATGTATAAACCATCTGTTTTATAAAATAAATATGCATTAATGACGCATGTGGTATGAGAGATTGTCTGTATTTTCAAAGGTAAGCAGCAAAATATGGGTGTGAAGTGTATGTAGTCTTCAGAATACATATCCACGAAGTAGGCGATATGTTTCTGGCTTGAAAATGGGGTGAGAGGAGAAGAGGAATAGCTGTATCAGACAATAGGCTAAGCAAATTCTAGAGTTGACAGGTCATATTGGTATCATTTTTCACAGAAAAGTTGCAAATAATATACCACATCCAAAAGGGTCAGTATACTAAATGAAACTTGTACGAATGATCACCTAGTAATAACCTATGAAGTACCAAGGAATTTTAGAGTATACACAGTTAGAAAGTCACTTTGTCGTCGTACTTGCATTCTAACTTCATCCAGCGAGCAATGTGGTAGCAACATCTTTCGATCCTTCATTTCCTTGGCGAGAATATTGATTGGGTTGTCATTTACTGCTCGTGTAAACATCAAATTGAGATTCGGCTACAAATATAATAGTTAGAATGAATGATCATAATATTTAATGTCAGTACCTCAAAAAATCCCAGAATTCTATATTCCCGTGGAGCTGGAACAAGGAAGTTCTGATCGTCAAATGAAGTTACAAATTCGCTGCAAAGATGATATGTCTTGAATATATTGGCGGCACAAAACGCTAAAATTTATACCATTAGAAAAATATGCAATAGTAAAATAAGTACGTACCTCCAGAATTACGATCCGACTCTGTAAACATCCTTGATGTGACTTCCAAACGATAATCGGTGTGTCGCCAAGCTTTTTGTTCACCATCCAAGAACTCATACCCATGTGCAATGACTGTGGTTGAGTGCATTGTATACCGACTACTAAAGTTGATCGCATTGTGAAATGTATTCCAGGGTGAGTAGAAACCAGTTGGTAATCGTCCTTGAAAACCCATAGTACGGTAATCCAAACTTAAGTAAACCGGTTAATACAGATACAAATGAGTTAGAAATACAAATATAAAATACTTACCAATCATGATATTTGGATCTATTACCAGTGGCATATGGAGTTGGATCACGATCCTTCTTAGTAAGCAGTTTGTTGAAGCTTGTGGGAATGATGGCAGTTGGTTCAGAGCGGGGAACGTATGAAGATGAACGAGAACTGGATGGTTTATCACTGCCGAGGGTTCTGACGTACTCATGCTTTGTGTTGGAATCTGTAGCTTTACCACGACCAGGTGAAGATGAAGTTTTTATGATAGTGGATGCCACTCTAGTACGTCTGGGAATGTTCGACTTTGTTTCAGTTGACAGTGAAGACATTTTTGATGAGGTAGAAGGACCAGAATCTTTTGCTACTGTATAAGTCTTGTTCGAGGAAGCAGTCAGACGTAATACCAATGTTGGATGTTTTGAATTGGCAGAAGAATCCATTTCTACAGGAACCGCTGAGGAATTCGAATTCGAGTTCAAGGGTAGATACGTTGGTGTAGCATCTTTAGCTCTAGTCTCGGTACCTGTATTCTCCTTAGTCATATCTTTTGAAGCAACTGGAGATTTCGGCTTTTCTGGGATGGTAGGCTCTATAACTGTAGGAGAAGACGGAGGAGTGACGAGATGAGATGGACCTGGTAAACTCGGAACCGGAGCAGTAACTGGAGAGGCAATCTTGCGTTTCTTTTTGGCATTTGGATTCTCCAAATCAGAGGTAGATGGTAAAGCCCGTTTGGAGGTGTCGGTGGTGGAAACTTTGGGACGTCTTGAAGCCGAAGCCTTGGTTCTAACTGACTTCATTATAATCTCTGGAGATTTTGATTTAGACTTCGACTTCTCTTTCACCGGTTTGGGGACGGATGGTGCTGGAACTGATGGAATTGATGATAAAGCGGCAAATTCTACTATCGGAGGTGAAGCTGGAGCGACGGAGGTGGTTTTAGTAGTGGCTTTCTTGCGTTTTGAAGAACGAGTCTTGGAAGAAATTGGAGTAACTGAAAAATCAAGTTATAAAAGGACAAGTTAACAAAAAGGAAAATTAAAAAATAAAATAAAATATAAAATTACCTGGTGGAGTCAATTTTGGAATTTTAGAAGGCGGAGGAGTAGAAGACGGGGGAGTAGTTTTTGAAGCTGACTTTGCAGAAATTTTCGATGAGGCTTTGGAGGCGGATTTTGAAGCAATTTTGGAAGTAGACTTGGTAGTGACTTTCGTAGTAGCTTTTGGCAGTTTGGAAGACTTGGTGGTTTTGTCAGCCTTTGCAGATACCATGGGTGTAGATGTACTGGGAATTGGAGCGAGTACTTTTGCAACTGGAGGGGTCTCATCAGGTGTCAATTCTATAATTTCTATATCAGAATCGTCGGAGAGAGTGGCTATAGTTTCGACCCCTTCCACTTTGATAACCACATTTTCTTTGTCACTACCGCCAGATATTGAAGACAAATTCACGTCGATCACACGATTTGGTTGTAAACCAGAACCTGATGGACCGGCTTGTTCTAGAATAATATGAGTCAGTATACATAAGATGAGTTATAGGAAATAATTACCTGGATATAGATGAGTGGAATGTGACATTTGTAATACTGAGTTCCCAGTACCAGCAAAATACATAGAGCCAGTTGGCTGCACATACTCCTGTTCTAAAATTAATGTGTAAATACAGTATAATAAATATAGCCCCAAAAAAGTATAAAATATGCTTACTTATGCCAGTAGGATTCTGTCTAGGTATTCTCTCACCAACACAATCTGCAGCACCAATGCAATCTTGGAAACACAATTGCCTACATCGATATACATAGTTCCCACATGGCGAAATCTGGTAAACCCCCCGAGGTACTCTGGATGACTCATTCATTGTTTGATTCTAAACTAGAGAAAAATAAAATAAAATCAAATAATAAAATGACATGCATTATACTGGCAATAGTCGGTCTGCATGTATATAGCAAACAAATTTTACCGTCTTATAGCAAGCAAGAAATTAAAGCAGGCCAAGTTATGAAAAATACGGAAATACGGTTTTGTTATGATGAATGTTTTCTCGATAAGTTTGTAAATTATTCTCTTTTTGAAAATTACTTTTTCAATTTGCAAATTCGTGTGGGTTATAAAGTCTTACAGGAGGAGGCAGACAGCGCCCCGAATTATGAACTCGAGACTGCCAAGGTCGAGGAATGTAATGCGAAGGGCTGTCAATTCACCGAAAAATTTATGAATGGATGTTTAATGACCGAATTGTATGAGTTCGAAAGAGAAGTTACAATTAATAGAGAAAGTTCAAGTACTACAAATAACATATTTCAGACAGTAAAAATCGGTTTATGTCATTCGGAGGCGGGTACGATTACAGAGGTGGTTGGGGTGGTAGACCAAGATCAGATTCTAGACCAAGACCTCATTTTCCAAATGAACCTTATGGTGGTGGTGGATACGGTAGAAACGATGGTGGATACGGAGGACAAAATGATAGAAGGGACGGGGGAAACGGCTATGGCGGACCAAACGGCGGATATGGTGGTGGGGCAGGATTCAGTGGTGGAAGTGGATATGGAGGTCCACCAAGAGAACCTGGTTTTGGTAGACCGGCACCAGATTACAGAAATCAAGGTAAATAATATATTCACGACAGTAAATCAGACCCGTTTAGTTTGGGAGAGTAGAGTAGAAAACTGGTATAATGAACCCGGAACGACATTCGTAATACCTGAAGAAGCAAAATCGAGAAAGAAATATGATGATGATGTAGTGATTGTACCTTTATGGAACGGACAATGGGCAGCAAGTGAAATGGATAAACCGAGTACATGGAGTAGTGATGAAGATGAGGGACTTAGAATGATAAGAGAATTCTGTACAGTCAAATTGCGATCGTATCCTAAGAACCAATTTGTAAAAAACATGGACCGTGGAGGTTTGAAACCAAAGGATGTAGCTCAAATTAACGATATGACGGACTTTTGGAGAATTCAGAAATTTGATCAAGTGTACGAAGTAAGATTCAACAATATGTTCGCTGCGTTTAAATTTTGTTACGTTTACCATAACAGAATCAGTGAAGACTCTCCCTGGAAAGTAGTTATTCTGCTGGAATTCCTGAGCGATGCGATAGTACCACAAACATTTGCAAAGAAAGCCAGACTCTTTTACATCACATTTCCAGTAAAAGGAGATTTTGTAGTCAAATTCAACAAAGCCTGGAACGAACCCAAATTTCGTAAAACTACTAGTGTACTAAATTCCAATGCTCAAGTACAACAGTTAGATATGCGTAGACGAAACAAAACTGATCCATTGTTTGATGGAATGAAACTGCACCCATTACTGACCCACAGATTGGAGGATTTACAAACGAGCTGTTATCAGATTGCATCACGATACCTCACTACGAACAAATGTTATGCAAAGGACCAAAGTCAAGTAGCCTACCTCAATGCCCAAGTTGAATATCACCAAGCCGCTCTTCCTTTACTTAATAGTATGTTGCAACTCGTACCACTCAATTCGAAAAATGAACCAGAAGAAAAAGGTTGGGATGAAGTACGGAAAAAGACCATACCAAAACTCATACCAGATCTGATGCGTACATTGGCAGTGCAAGAAGATATTAAACCACTACTATATACCAAAACACCGGAAGAAAACCAGAAACTGTATATAACGATGAGAAACAATATCTTGGAATTATTTGCCTTTCCAGCTCATACACCCGGAACAGTAGCTATTCATGACTCCACAGCAAATACATTGGGATACAGAAGTGGTATCAACATTTATGACAAATCTAAAGTGGCAACAAATGTAGGTGGTGTAGAAACCGCAAAGGTTGTAAATGACGTTCAGAAAGCTCTCACTATCGGAACTGAGAATATCTCAAAGAATACGTCCATGGAATTGAGAATGAATGAACAAGAACGTATGATCAAGGTGCTTCTGAAAGGACAAAATCAGAATGCAAGTGCAATTATGGCAAATGAAAAGGAAATGATGTTCGTCAAAAAGTCCAACGTCGCGTTGGGTACTTGTGTATTTTCTGAAGAAGCCAAAATGAAGGTAGCAAACCATGGGGCTTTCGTAGATGCAGTGGGAGCGTACGAAGATAGTGACATACTAACTGTTTATGATGAGTTAGCACTCGACCGAGCACAAGCTAACACGTTAGCAAAGAAAGTATTCGATGAACAAGTGGTAGTAGAAGGTTCGTCATGGACTGAGTTCAAAGATAAAGCGGCGGAAATGCATCCGGACAATAATGACAAAACAGAGGAGGAGAAAAATGCAGGTATATATTTTGAAGTAACAATACAGACAAAATTCGTATATTCAGGCCTTGTCATCGAACCATTTAATGAAAGAGAGGAGAAAAAGATTAAAGTATACAGATCAAGTAATAGATTATGTATGGTACGAAGAAATAAAAGAAAGTACGACTCGGATTCTGATGGGGAAGACATAGTAGATAAGGCATACGACAGACTTAAAGAACAAAGAGCAATTGAACCTGCCAAAACCTCATCTAAACTACATGAAAAATGTGGTAGATACTATGTTCTTAGAGAAAGAAGAAATAGAAAGGAAAGGATTATTCAGTATAAAAAACGTTGTAATAGCCTCAGTATACAGGAACCAAAGAGCAAAAGAGCCAAAGCGGCCGAGGCAAATGAAGATGACTGGGAACAAAAGACGGTACATGAAGACTGGTATAATGACACAAAAGCGGAAGAAACTCATAATGAAGTGATTGAAAATATGGAGGAAGAGACACCAACCGTGAACGTAAGTCAAGAACAGCTGGAGCAAATTGAAAAGGAACTTTTGGACGACCAAGTAGAGCAGAACGAAGAGAATAAAAACGGAAGTGGACAAAGTGCGACACCGGTCGAACCAATGGACGGCACTGATGCATGTGAGCAAGAAAAGGGCAGAGGCGGAGCAGGTGCTCAAACAGTGGGCACACATGTCGATGTATCGCTCAACAGTAGTGGCTCACTCAATGAAAGTTCGTATTGTAGCCTGAACGAACAGGAAATAAGTGATATTGTAAATGATTTGGTATCGAATGCAGGGCTCAGCTGGAAGAATGTAGAGAATATGAGGAGTGTTACCAAATACAATAAAAACAATGAACCAGGATCTACGAAATGGCCGACTGAAGATGAAATGAAAGCAGCACAGAAAACCAAGAAAAAATCCAAGAGTAAAGCTATCAGTAACAACACACTCAAGTACAAGTGGAGATATCTAGCGACATTGTATGTAGCGTACACTAAACAGCTTCTGGTAGCCTTCCGTGACAAAAATATAGCTGAAAGCAGAAGACAATTCGGTAATTTACCAAAAGAGAGTCAAGAAAGACTAAAGGATGTTGAGTATGTCTTACAAGGTATCAATAAAATCTACGACGCAGCCATGGACCTGAATCAACTAACGAACTGGATTAACACACCTGAGGACAAACTAGCTGAATTGGTCAAAGGTATGGTGATACCTCAGATCACGGAAGAGCTACTACATATTCTCATGACAAACTATGAACGAGACTCTGGAGCTAAGATTCCTAATTTTGGTACGTCAGCAGTAGTTAACAATGTGATGTTAACGAAATATTTGAAAATTCTATTGTGGGGAAATGTAACCAAAGCCACAGGAAAACCACAGCAGCAATCTATCAAACAATTTGCAACAAAGAATAACAGCACTCCTAGTACTAGCAGTCAAAGAAGAAACAGTAATGCGGGACCAAACAGATTCAAATGGCGGGACTCCACTCCCACACCTAAAAGAACCGGATTAATCGGGACCAAACGTATGTCAGAAATGGAAACACCAGTCCGTAAATTATTGATAATTGATGAAAACGAAGACAGTCAAAGAGTCCCAAGTACACCTGCAGCTAATAATGAGGAAAGTGACGTAGGAGCAGTACCATGTGCAGTAGGAAGGGTTCCGTATTTTCTTCTTGTGGTAATAATCAACCATTGTATAATAGCAGGTATAGCGCTCTCTGTCATTCATAATAATACTATGATCAAATACGCATGTATGGTATTTATCTCAGGAATACTCGTATACGATAACACTGTTCAAAGTGTCAGCAAAATTCTTACGATAATAATTAGATGCCTCGTGATAATACTTAAAATTTATAACCGAATGACTAATCCTCACAAAAGATGCGGAAAGTACTCCTCAATGCTGAGATCGACTCTAACAGTAACATCTAAAAGAGCCAAGAACAAACTATTCAACTTGCACAAATTATTTCAACTGTCCCACTGTATAAAAGCCAAAGTCAAAAATTTAACTGTACAACGAAATATGCTTCGGCAATGTCCATCAGGTAACATGGTTTTTGAGTCACCAGGCAAAAATAACAGCAAAAGTAAAATTAACGGAAAAGAAGCTATGATAAATAATTTTAGGCGAAAATACGAAAATTATGATAGCACCAAATCAGTAAACGAGCAAAATGACACGGAAAAGATTGAGGTAGCACGAAATGATAACGACTTGATCGAAATGGAGTTCAAAATGTATAGTAGACAAAATGATAATGAAAATGAAGGAACGGTATGTGCAGACGGTAAGAAAAGAAAATTTCTCATTAACAGGCAATGTAAAAAGGCAGAGTTTGATAATGAAAGGTTTCATGAATTACGTACTAGAAAAGCAACGCTCTTTGACCCATGTTCTGCATCAACAATGCCTAATATATTTCAAACCAAAGACAGAATGACTGAAATCATAGAAGACAGAATGGAGATTGAAAAAGACCAATTCGTACCCGAGAATGATGAAGTACAGAAAATTGTAGATAAAATACGAAGCCGTAAGAAGAGACAACTGGATGCAAAAAACAAAAGTACCACTAGAATACACAACACAAAAATTGCGCAAAAACTGAACATCATATCAGTCAATCTGAACAAGCCAATGCATCAATTAGGTAAACTTTTTGTTAATTATCCGAACGCGCACATTATATGTGTCAATGAACTAAGGGAAGATATCAATATAATTAAAAATCGAAGAGTAATTAACAAAAATTGGGATGTCTACACCCATAAACCAGTATTTGTAAAAAACAAAAAGATGGTCCTTAGCGCAATCTTCGTAAGAAACAATATGGGGATTAAAGTTAAAACTAAATATAACCAGGCTCCGTTTACTAGTATCTTTTGTGATATACCTATGAAAAATAATAGACATTTCGGCCTGAACATTTGCACATTTTACAGGTTTCACCCCAAAAATGATGTGTCCAATGCACTCAAACTATACAGTAAGGATGCTCACACCAATTATTTTTTACAACACTTTAGAAACATTGTTAATATCCAATATAAAGTACCCAGTATAATAACAGGAGACATTAACGTACAATTGTATCATAGGAGAGAGCAAGACAATAAATACTTCGTATCTAAATTCAAAAATCTCGTTAATCAGTATAAGGACTTAGTATACAAAAACACCAATAACCCCAATAAGAGAGCAAAAGACCGTACAGCCCAACCCTCACAAATTGATGTATTTTTAACAAAAGGTTTAGATGAAAGCAGAATTGGTTTCGTACAAGAACCCGGGGATGCAATGTGTTATAATGACGGACATGATGTTCTCAATGGTACGTTTAATATAACGACGGAATATGAAAAGAAAGTTAAAACAATTCAGATTACAAGGTACCCAGAAAGAGAAGAGATATACGATGCAACAGAAAGGGAAATTGAAAAAGTTCTACCGGAACTGAACGAAGAATATGAAAAGTTAATGAGTATAGCCAAAAATAATGACTGTTTTGCAAACTGTAAATGTATGGTAGACTGTAATATTACTGACGATGGTACTAGAATAAATTCGTATACGCCGAGAATCATAAGTTTACTTGAAAAAATTATTAAGGATCGTACGGTTATTGAAAACATCACTATCGACGAGAACAAACCAGTCAAGGTAAACTCCAAACTTACACGTAGTCTTCGGTTAGAAATAAATCATATGCATGATAGAATTACCAGCGATAATACTGTCCTTCTAAGTGGGCAAGTGTATGAGTACTATATGGATCTAAAGAAAACGTACAAGCGTCTTATGGCTAGCGAAAATAGAAGGTTCATAGCGAAAAAATTTGCATTCGAAAAGCTTAACGTTAATGAGGAATTTAGATTTAACAAGGAGTTTAACTCGGAGAAAACGTTAATGAGGGGTAAAACTGGTGAACATACAGCACAGGAACTCGCAGACTACTTTCAAGAACTACAGAAATCTACCGCTACAAATTTAGGTACTATGGCTCAGAAACAGCATTGGGAAGAGATCATACAGAAAATGGAACCGTCCAAATGGATGCTTTTTGAAAAAGGGGCAGGTAAATTCAACAGTCTCAGGCACATTTTAAGTGAGGTAAAAGAGTTCACGACGAGCGCTGACTCTAACTTGTGCGGACGTACACTCGGTTCCATGCCAGCCAAACTACTTGAACCATTGTTAATAAACATGATGAAATTAGATGTACTCCTAGGCGAATACCCCATTAGGGATAAACATAACTCTATGGTCCGTATAAACAAATCAAGTCACAAAGATCCCACGGCGATTGAAGCTAATAGAATGTTGCAAGTACCAACAATCTTAGCCAGTATGAGAGGAAAGTGGATATCCGCTAATATAGCCAAGTATGCCGATGAATATGGTATAGTACCTGAGGAACAACATGGCTTTAAGAAAAAGCACAGTTGTAGTACAGCAATGGCCGATATTTTGATGAAATACCACGAAACTCCCCAAGGCTTTAGTACGTATATGTTGTGTATTGATTTCAAAAATGCATTCGGTACTGTAATGCATACGTTGATCAAAAGTAGATTCTCCAAATTTGTAACGTGTTATTTTCTAAAATACCTCTGTGGAGAGTTAGATGATAGGACAGCAGTAGTTAGAGAAGGAAATACTTTTAGTAACATCATTAAACATATAGCAGTAGGGCTACCACAAGGTTCAGCTTTTGGCCCAATTGGCTTTAACTGTATGTCTGGAACAATTACCCAAGTTATTAAAAATGTGCCAGGAGCTAGTATAACACTTTTCGCTGACGATTGTATAGTTCTGATGACACAACCCAGTATGGAAGCAGCAAGAAATGCAACGCAAGTAATAATGGAGAATATCTCGAGATGGGCAGACATAAACGGGTTGAAACTAGCACCAACAAAATGTAGCTTCATGATACTAGGTAAGCAAGGTAATGACAGTATACAAGTAGATATTGATGGCAAGAAACATGATATATTGCAAGAAAATAGTATCAAATACCTGGGCTTTAGGTTTGACCATAACCTCGACTTTAAAAAGCAAATCAACCATCTTAAAGGCAAATTAGTAGAAATTAGAACTTGTATGATAAATGTCATGTCAGTTATAGACAGGGAAAAAGCATGCAAAGTAGCTAGAGCCTTGATTTACGGCAATCTTAACTATGGAGCGGAGATAACACCCATTCAAACGGACAAAACCTATAAAGAAATCGATAGGATGATAGTACAGATCATTGA
>SCLD01096018.1:0-11605 GCA_004367895.1 Oikopleura longicauda | reverse complement strand
AGCATAAATATGTTCAATTCAACCAAACCCATGTTTCCGGGCTCGGTCAAGTTCTAAAAGGCGCGTCATTTTAGGGATACACTGCGAGGTGATTGAGGCGATAAGTGTTCGATTGCCGACCACTTTAGAAGCGGAAACTTGATCACAATTGAAATCTGACCACATAACTGACGAGTAGTAAAAACGGCTAGATCCGGCATTTCCGAAGCAAGATCAACCCAAAAGAAGTCTCGAGAGGAAATAAGGTCAATTAAAGGAGTAATATATGTTGAGGAGGATGATGCAACTGGGAATTTGGCATGAAGTCGGTGATGGTGGTGGTGGTGGTGAAGGGGGTGGAGGCGGTGGCGCCTCTTTCTCTCTCTCTCGATGATTTAAATCGACCCCTGACGTCCGGTCAGGATCAATTGTTCAGTCGGCGATACATCGAGACACGAAAAACTGTGAATATATAATGGTGAGTATATATTTTAAGGATCGGCTATTTAGCAACTATTCAGAAATTACTTGACAAAGTACTGATTGGCCTTGTACTTGGTGGTGTTAAAAAGAAGAAAGCCTCGCGCGAATCAGTGATTGGTTTCGAGCGCAAGAAAGCAATCATCCACAACTTTGCCAACTGTGGCAACTTCACGACAAACACAGGCACACTCGAATCCGAGCATCCGTATCAACCGCTCACCGCCTGTCGCTGGCATGTCGAGGCCGAGCCTGGCGTGCGGCTCCTGGTACGCATCGTCAAAATGGACATTGAAGAAGAAGATCCGACGGACTCGCCAACATGTAACGAACGCACCGGTGATCACTTGCCATCGTGCATTCATTCGGGACTTGAAGCCAAATGTGAGTTCAAACAGCCTGTATTAAAACTCAATTTTAATTATAGCTTGCGAGTGGGACTATCTGCGAATTGAAACAGATTCAAATGGGCAATCGGAGAAGATGTGTAAGTATGTGGAAAAAGACGCACAGTATACGATGCAACCGGATGGCAAGGACTATGACTATTATTTCGATGAGTACACTTATGACACGGCGTATGATGTGCAGGCTAATTGGTACGCCGGACGTCAACTTAACACGAATGCATTTACAGTCGAATTCGCGACTGATGCATCGGCAAGTTTTTATGGGTTTAAATTAGAGTGGGAGGCGTGGGACATTGACCCATGCGAGCAAGGCGACAAATGCGGTCAACATGGCCGCTGTCTCCATGAGTCGTTTAATAAGTATACGTGCGTTTGTAGTAGTGGCTATGAACTAGATAATTCATCGACAAACGGCCCATCGTGCACCAAAATTGAACAGCGAATTTTTGCAGGGCCCGATACAAAAGACTTGATGATAATTCCCGAGTCGAAAGGCACCCACCCCACCAACACTAATGCCAGTGGTGGTGGTGGTGCTAATAATGGTAATTGGTATATGGCATTGGAGCGAAAATTTCAAGAAAAACTCAAAATCATGCTTAATCCGGCCACAGTGAGCAGTAAAAGCAAAAAACGACCCCATCTAGTTAGCCATTTGTATGAACGCATCAAGAATGCAATCTCAAAGTCTTTTTATGGCGTTGTACGTCGATGTGACGTCACACAGACACGGCAAACCAATGGCGTCAAGTTTCGCTCGACGCTGCTTCAGTTGAAGCGAGCAAAAGGCCTCAACGAGCTGCTGAAACTGTTCAACGTGTTTCTCGCCGAGAAGTATGATCAACCGCGGTGCCGGGCGCGACAGGCGAAGTTGTCTGGTAAGACGGGGCGTTTTTTACGATGGGCAATGCGGGAGACGACGGCGGTTGTATGAGATTTTTAATCTGTAAAAAACTGTAAATAAACTTGCACATACACATATTACATGTATCGCTCAAATTGCATAAATTGTGTTAGAAAGACCAACTGTAGATTTATTTATAAGTGTTTATTATATACAGAAAGAAACGTGATATGTTCAGTAGGTAACTTGGGCATAATGTTTTTCATCGTTGAAATTGTTCAACGAGTCCCCGCGTCCCGAATCAGCGGTAATCGAGCCAATTTCGCTGTACTCATTCCCAAACTCGTACTTGACCGGATAATTGGGCGTCGTTACAGGAGTGACGGGTGGTGGCGGCGGCTGGAATGACGGCAACGATGAGGTTGACGGGATTTGTGCTGGTGTCGTCGCATGATGATGATACTGATGGAGGATGTTGTCGGCGCGATTTTGGACATAACGAATCTCGTGATTGCTACCACAATTTCCATTGGGAACCAGATTAAAGGCCCAAGTGCCCGTACCCGCTGTTCCCAGTGTTGCCTGGCTGTATTTAGGTGGTTTGTTGGCTTTGTTGCGTTTGCATGAGCAGCATACGGCAATACCGGCGCCAAGTAGAAGGATCAGTGAAATGAGTGTAATCTAAAAAGACTCTCGTTATTTGCCGTGGACTTAAAATTAACACGCGATATGCGAAATAAAGAAGAAAGGTCAAGTTTTGCGTTAAAACTCTATGTAAACTCTTACCGATCCAACGTAGAGCATATCGCTGCCAATCGTCGTTGTCAGCTCGTCCGTTGTTGTACGGTCGGTCATGATCATTTCGCATGTGTCACTTGCCACATTACCGTGTTGACGCCATTCAATCTCTGACATTTTCAGCTGACCCGTGTAAATCAAGCGCAGTTGAACGTCACTGGCGAGTATGTCCAAATTGAAGTAGACCAAGGTGCCCTCACACGTGTCGACCTTGACAAAGGTGTACGTCATCACATCGTCCAATTGAACACTGACTTGCTCCAGTTGATTTGGGTGTTGAAGGTGAAGTGCCACTTGCGAAATGTTTTTCGGTTCGTCCCATTGGAAGTCCAGTGTCAACTGATCCGGTTCGAACGTCATCCAGTCGGCTACATTCCCATTGACGAGTTTCAAGTCATTGTGACTGTTGTCTTGATTTGTCGGCGTTTGTGACATTCTATAGTGGTGCAGTTGATCATCGCGGTAGCATCCGAAAAGCTCGGCTCTAATGCAAACTGGCATTTTGCGATCAGTGAGTGGGACGAGACGAATGAAACGCGCATTGACTGGTGTAATTGGTCGGTGGGCGGTTTCCTCGTGCTCAGCAATGCCGTCGATTTGACCTGCCAAATGCCACTCGAGCCCGTCCAGCGACGCATTGACCATAATCAGAGGAGCCGATTCTTGACCATTGTACCGTCGCTGCAGAGCAACTACGTTCACCTCGGCGAGGCCATTTAATTTCACCTTAAAAAATTACACTTTACGATTTTGATAGATTTCTAATCTCGAAGACACGATGAAATTTAGAAAAGTGTGTGAAGATCGTAAAAACGAGACGCGTGGCGTCAATGTCAATATACGCGCGATAAGTTGATTAGATTAATGATCGTGCAAATAGTGCCGTCGATACTGAGCTACTACTTGTGACCTTGAACGAAAAACGAACCTGCAAATACTGCTTCGTATCATCCTTATCAATTGACGAGTGGCACCAAGCGCCGGCACCAGCATCACTATTAAGTCGGGCATAGTGCGCAGCAGATGAAGCGACATGATGATCGGTCGCAGTGATGTCGTGATCGGGAATGCGCCCGTCTTCCAGTCCAAGTGGGTAGTTACCTAAACAACAAATAACACCTTGACTACTAAAACACCCTGTTTATAAAGTAGCTATAAAGTATGCATCTGCGTTATTAAGGATATAACATATGTTTTCCCACTCGAAGTGCCGCCGTCCTTCGCGAAAAAAAAGTTTACCACTTGAGAGGCTAAGCGATAAATCCCACTTGAAACGTGCTACTTCGATACTGTTTCGAGTGATCCAGCAGCGGTGGTGGTGTTAGTGGGGGGTGTGAGTGAAACGAAGTATCAAAACGACCAAAAAATGATGGATAAATCGCGGTTATCCCCTTTTACAAGTGGGAGGTCTACTACTACTACGTTTGATCCGCCCTAGGAAATACAACAAACGGATTTAGCCGGATAATCTGTATGGGGGCGGATGGAAAGTATCATTTTGATTGACTACTTTACTTACATTCGGGTTGTTGTTGTTGGTTATTGAGTTTGAAGCCAAACGTCGCCGTCGTCAGTAATGCTAATTTGAGCATTGTAATAAAAACTAAAAAATGACTTGTTAGAAAGTTTCTCTTAGGAAATGTCACATGAAAAAAGCTGAAACCTGTATCAACAAAAAAAAAACTATAAGCTTTGTCAACAAATCACAAATGACATTCACTTTCTTATTTCGAAGTTCTTGACATCAACTTGTTTAAGAAAAATGTGACTTGAGCACTGACTCTTGAGAAAAAAAGTTCTGTCAAGGGGTCGAAGGGCTAAAGTCGAAAACAAAACGCGGCGAGATTAGTTGAAACAATGACCCGAGCTTTTTCTGGGTTTTATCAAGTGAACCACTGTACCTTTAGTGTCAACTTCCCAAGCAATGTGGTGAACTTCTTCTGTGGTGTGTGTCTCACGATTCTCTTTACTGTTTTTTCTTGTTTTATATCGGATTCGATTATCACAAAATATATTTTTACTCGCAAATAATGTCAAAGGTGACATTATAATGAGGTGGTGAATGGAAGAACTTTGAGGGCGCTATTGAGCTCGAACTAGCCGGAGCAGTGCCATTTCAATTTGAGTGGCGCCCGATGTCATTGCATGCCCACCTCCGGCCTGGCCAAAGCCGATATTATGTGGGTCTGTGTGATGATTGTTTTATTGACTCGTTCTGTTATACTGTCACTTATCATATCCAAACGTTGGCCAACACACAATATGTCTCCAACATCGTAAAAAACGAGACCATCTGTACTTGTGTCGTATATAAAACGAATGACTTACAGCCGGTTCGGAATCAGCTTGGCAAATTGTGTTTATCCCGTCATATGTTGAGCCAAGTAGTATTAGTCCCGATCAGTGTAAATGAACAAACTACTGAGTAGTTACTACTCATTGTTATGTCGAATTCGTGGATTTGGCGTCAATTATTGACCTGGCATTATCGACACCGTTTGTAGTAGTTGCCTTTGTATATTCAGCAGTACTCCAAAAATATAAAAGTACCCCACGCGTAGTGGCGGCCCTTTGTAGTCCACCTGTTTTAAAGCCGATCCAAAATATATTCGGCATAATGCGAACATAATAAGACGTGATCAAAAGGTGTCGCAAAAAAGGCGTCGCGTTTGTATGTGGCTAACGGATTACATGTAAATATAGACAGTTTCATTTTCAAAGGAAACCACCCCTCTCCAAGTCGCGAAATATGTGTGTGTGTCCGATCCAAGACTTTTGTACCCAATGATACGGGCGTAAACAAGGAACGGCGAGAAGAAAGCAGTGCCCTGCATTGGCCATGATGATGGTGCGATGACAATCGAGAGTGCATCAAAGAAGAAAGTTTACATGTTCTCGGTCACTTTCACGCCTTCAAAAAAAGTGCCTAAAGTAAACACGGGCTTTGATTACACCAATGCCAATAAAGTCGCCCTCTGAGTGATAAAAAAGGACGAACCGAAACAAACAAACACACACATACACACGCAAACAGTGTTTACTTTTCCGGGATAAAGAAAACATTAGGAAACACAATGATAATATACATGTTGGGCTATTGGCACAGTTAGATATACACTTTGATTGGTAATCGATCGCACCATTACAATGGCACTGTATGATTTTTGTTGCATTTCTATAGAATATTTTTTGTGAATGACAATTAATGGAATCGACCAGCTGTTTCATAAATGGGAATGTGTGCGAGTGTAAAATTTCTCTCCGCCTAAAATTGGCCCATTATCCCATTTGAAAGTGCCATGAATAGAACCAATTCGCCATTTACTTGAAATTTTGTCCCTATTTGTCCAGAAACTCTGTCGCAATATCTAAACGGCGTAAAATTTATGGCGTTTAAATAATTGCGGCGGCAATTGATGTTTGAACTTCGGTGAAACTCGGTAAACGATCAACTCCGTAAATCATGCCAAGTTATTTAAAAAAAGTAATCGCTCGGCCCAAGTTTAGCTGCAATCGCCAGCTTATAGAGCCAAACATTCTCACTGGGTACTAAAGTGCAGATGTGCCTATTTATTCCGCAGGTGAATATACTCTAACTTTTTTAGTAGAGCCAAACAAGATTTGTTTAAATAATGTCCCTCAAAAGCGTAATTCGAGCATTGACGTGCTGTGAAATCGGATGGACCTCGATTTACTCTACGAACCCAAAACTAACGACCGCTGTGAAAGTGTGAAACAAGAAGTGAACGTTATCAAAGTTAACAATCGAAAATCCGATGATGACCCATATTAACGATTTATGGGCGAATCAGTTCCGGTTATCGCGATGAAAACCAATATGGTGTCAGCTTATTTAATGTGCCCACTAGATACTTAACTTTATGGCTTTTCACTTTTTATAACTTTTGGCAATCGAAAAAAACAAGTAAAAAGCAAAGGTATTGATTCAGAATATAACTTATCTTCGTCGTCGCCGTCGTCGTCGGCGGCGGTATGATAAAAGAAACAGTTTTCGCCACTTTATTTTAACTAGTACTACTGATGGATGCCGCCACCGTCCGACGCCAATCGCAGCATCAATTATAACTTAGCCCCGTTTTCTTTATGTCGTCGCTAACAATGTCTGCTTTATGGGCAGTTGTACACTCGATTGAATTAAAAAAATATCGAGAGCTCATGCTAAGCCTATCAATCTTATCATGGGCACGATGGTTCGAGCTCGGTTCGCTTCATTATCCACCAGTTTTCTGCTTTAGTCGATATGCAGATAGCGGAAGTGATTTTGTGCGTGTGTGTTCTTGATCGATGCGATTTAAATTGTTCTGAATAAACAACGCGTACATCCTTTTTTGACACGTAGATTAGAAAAGTAATAAACGTGAACGACACGAGAAAAGTAACAGTTTTTAAAGATACGGTAACGATGGGCCCTTTCCGGTAGCATTATTACAGCTATTTGGCCCTTTCAGCTTTTCAGTGGCGAATAGATGGATACTCCGTTCATTCACTAACGATTAAAGCCCGGAAATAGCAGCTGACAAATCTGGCCATTGTATTATAACTTAGAAATGGCACTTACAGTCTGTCCTTTTCAGAAACAATAAAGAACATCTTGCGAATGTATACCGTTGTCCGTCGGCATATTCGGCCGCCGGTCTTCGAATTTGCATAAACACGCCGTTTACCGTCAGTTATCATTTACCCAAATGTATAAATCGATGCCGAGCGGGGGGAGTAACTGTTGTGTCGACAGTGGGTGCCTGGTCAATTAGGCCCTGTTATGCCCACTTGAGTCGATAATTTATTGGACTGCGGCGGTGAATATGTATGTGCAAATTTGACTAACACGGCGGTAAACTGGCTTTCAGGTTTTTGTTTGACTTGCAACAACACAAAAGACCGTGATTCGTGATTGACGGCGCTGTCCACTTGAGATCATTCGGATTCTAGTTTTTGATCGATAAAATCAATCATCATCATCATATTTTGTTATTTTAGCGTTCGATATCGAAATTCTTTGTTTCTTCTTGAGTGGTAAGTCGAGTCCAAGTGCTGGCATATTGCCAGCGCACTGCCACACAACAATTAAATCCGCCACTTGAGTTTGGCCGACGACGTTCCAGCCGAGCGCATTCTCAAGTCTAATCGTTCTATTGTGTTGGTGTGATATCATATATAGTAACATAAACGCAAAAGTACATACAATTTGTACTCAAGTGTGAAAACGGTCCGTTCGTAATTATTCAATGTTGGCACTGTTACAAAAAATGTCAAGAGCTGTCCAATGCGCGAGAGACCGTCTGCTCTTCTATTTCTGCATTTGAGTACTGACGACTCCTCTTCACCACTACGCTATCTTATCAAAGGCAAACACAGCTTTTATTATCGCGCATCATCGTAAGCCCAGTTTTGTCAGCTCGTCGTCAATGCTGATTTTTTTAAACAGCATTTTATCATGTTTTTCGGTGTTATTTATCATTTTGTGTGGTTAGTACAGTGACGTCGTACTCTGTCGTCTGTTTGAGCGTATATCAAGAGAGTTGGCCATCATTGACGCCCGTGGCTTGGCCGTTTCAAGGGGGAACTTGCGTCCGAGTTGAGCCAGCTGTCGTTGATGTAATCGATTATTTGCGTATTTCAAATGCCTTGTTTTGAAAATCAGCATTAATACATTTTACTTTAACTCACCTCAACTTCGGCATGTTCTCGATGCCTGTTGGCAACTCCTCGATGAAGTTGTGATCAATGTCCAAGTTCTCCAAGTCGCGACATTTGAGAACCTCGTTAGGGAGCCATTGCAGCTGATTTCGCGACAGCCATAGACCCTTTAAATTGGTGAGGACGCCAACGGCGAGTGAGATTTCTTCGATGTTATTGTTCTCTGCGTGCAAGTACTTGAAATGGGGTGTGCGTGTATAACCAAAAATAACACAAGGTACATACTTTGAGATTACGCAATCGACAAATTTGTGTTGATAATTCTTTAAGTTTATTGCCTTGAATCCACAAGTATCGCAAGTTGACCAGGTCACGGATATGATGTGGCACTTGTTTGATCATGTTGTCACTATAATTAAACGAAACGATCAGTGTTCAGTCGAAGTTCAGGCGTTAACCTCAAGTACAAACACTTCAACGTTGTCATGCGACAAAGGACTAGGGGAAAGTCGCGAAACTTGTTTGCCTCCAGTGAAATCGTCTCAAGTGGTATTCGCTCCAGTCCATCGGGCAGCTTGTTCAGTTGACATCCGGCCAGGTACAAGCGTGTCAGGTTCTGATAGTTTTGGCCCTTTACATATTTGACAAGTAGCGACTTAAAAAATACGTGACCGCTTTATAAGCTGACGACTGTACCTTCACACCGGCATAGTTTGTCTTGTTTGTCCAATCCAACTCATGCTCGTCGGTTGATTGACGCCGCTTGAAACTTTTCCGTCGGCCTTCTGTTCACTCAGGGTTCGGTACAGAGTCACTTACTTTTGATTGTAAAATGCGGTGAGTGTGTATTTAAAATAGCCGAACCCCACCACTTCGAACACTGCCTCATACATGTCCATTTTCTTTGTGACCGATTTCGACACTGACTTACGAATACCAGACGCTTTCCGCACTAGTCGTTGACCGCGGTTCTCTTTTGTGGTGACATGGCCCTTGTAATGCTTCCGAACTTCATAATCTTCTAGTTGCGTTTTCGTCTGTAGGGGGATGAACACGGTTTGCTGATTTTCCTCGACATGACTTTTTGATTCTGTCATTCGGCCCGAGTATGAAATGGTTGTTGCCGAGTTAAAGTTGTACGGGTCACTCGATAAGTTTTGAATTGATCTGGACAGGAATTCGGCTATTTTGATTTGCTTCAATTTAAAAGCAACGATATAGGCAGCTAAATAGACGTACCTTGTGATAAACTGCGATCATCACCACCCGTTAGCGATTTGGATCGTTGTCTCTTTTTCGATTTCGTACTACAGTTTGACGCTCGTGAGCTGGGCCGCTCATAAACGGGCTCGTCGACGATTTGGCTGAATAAAATTACTTTTGGTTTGGTTTGGATCATGTCGGAGACTGGAGCTGAGAATTCAGCCGAAACTTTACTTGAGCGAGAGTTTAGACAGGATACGGCGCATGGAGCTGGGTGTCGCATTATTGGACGCATCGTTCTTGCCCTGGTCCTTTCTCTTGTACTTTTTCTTCAAGAAATTCAGCATCGTGTTCTCTCTCACTGCGTGTGCGCACTCTCTGTGATTTTGTTTGGTGTGTTAATTGTGATCGACAAAATAAGTAATCGCCTTAGTTCATGATCTTCTAAATGTCACCAAGTTCGTATATTATGTGGACGAACTACAATAAGGTGTTCACTTTTTCGCTTCACAGGGTTCGGCACAACGTCGTCAACTTGACAGTGATGTGGATTTTCGATTAATTAACGAAACCTATTATCGAGTATTTCAGCCCACTTTCAATTGTTTAACTTCAATTCGATTAAAAACGCCGCATCAAGCAAACCAGGTACCGAACCCTGAGCTCAACAAACAGCTGGCTTGTGACAAGTGATGAAAATCCGGGGTGGGTTTGTGTTTGGCTGGATCCTGGCCTCGTAGGGGTTGACTCTCAAAATTCTTGCACTCTATTTTTGCCCTGTCGCACAAAATGCGTGTGAGTGACAGACAGATGGAGAGAAAGGTAATGTGTGAGAGCGAAATGCTGAAAATGGTCGAAACGATAAATTAGTCGAAGCCATCTCCCACAAACTCGATAAATCAAACACGCTCAGCTCGACGTGCTACGTGCCATTTAAATAATGGTTGATTCTAACGTTCTGGGGTTAGACGCTGTCTTCCATTCCACCCTTTCTGACTACAGTGCCCTCAAACACGCGAAATGGCCCCTGCCTGTCAACACACACAGACTCGCTCACATCGCACACAAATGTGTTACTGTCGCGTTGCGGTGAGCTGCGGTGTTGAAAACGCAAAAAAAAACTGTTGCAATGTTTTACTCTTGGCGCTTATTCACTCTCGACCAGTTGCTGTTACGCGTTTTCGACGCGGCAGATCCGTCAGACGACAGCTCACTGTCTAGCTTGTTCCAGTCTAGGCACTCTCACAACATCCGTAGTTATGGTTTAAATCTTTCACACTAGACGTCGCAGACGACTTGTCATCTACCGCTAACATATTGAAAGACTGCAAACACTTAAATGATCAAGCGATTATAAGACTCAAAGTGTCATTTTATAAACTTATTCCTTTTACTTTTTAGTACTACTAGCAGTTCAATCAGTAGTTTTTGGCGACAGCCTTCTTCTCAGCAGTCTTCATCGACCCAATCATCGCCGCAAGTTCATCCGTTCCCGCCTGGAATGCTCCACCCTTGCGATTTTGAATGGCGTTGACAATCGTCTCTAAAGTTTGCCCAATTTCAATGTTTTGACCAGTTTTGATATAACCTTTCTCCTCTTCTTCTGCCTCGTCCTTGTTCTCGTTCTCGTCCTTCTGGTTCATGAAGAACATTGATGTTTTTCAAATATTGGTATGCTTGAACAACAACGAAATATGTACCTGAGAGCAGGGATGAGTGATTTGAGAATCAAAAGTCGAAAGTCGAGAATCATGATTCTCGATTCTCGACTTTCGGATTTGGAACTGGGTATGATTTTCGATTCTCGTGATCCTCGTTGTTAATGGTCTCTCCCCCATCCCTGCCTGTATATACATTAGTTGTTATGTTCCACTCTACAAATAGAGTGTAATGCTCAGGTGTCGACGGATAACGAGTATTTTTATCGGCTGTGATAATATTCCCATTTCCTCCTCTTTAATTCGTCTTCTTGATTCTTTTTTTGTGAGCATAATGCTTAGAGCATTGGTGCTGCCCTTTTATTATCATAAAGCTAAAATAAAGCTGAATTACAGCACCTACATTGGAGCATTGTTCAAAAAGTGAACCTAACTTCGAATCAAGTCTGATTAGCGACGCAAGAGAGAAAGAATGTACTCATGAAGACCCACTGGTGTGTGGTTCAGAAATAGCTTGACGTCATTTATGTCCTTTAACTAAAGACATTCCTTAGTTCTGTAGTTTCACTCTGATT
>SCLD01096007.1:0-11606 GCA_004367895.1 Oikopleura longicauda | reverse complement strand
GAGCGGGCCAAACAGCTGGACCGATGACGGGCGCAACAATGAGATTGTCGCCCTGCGTAAGCAGGTACAGGACGAGCGCCGCAACCAGATTAATGTAAGTCAATTCTTATGTTTAATCAGAAACTAATGGATTTAAACAAGATGAAACATCAATTCGAGTATGATACCCAACAACTGCGTGAACAGATACGCGAGCTCCAGGCCCGTGAGCATCAGTATCGCCGCCAGATTGAGGAGCACAACTCGTCATCGGCTCAGGTAGTCAATCAATGATTTCAAACTAGTAAATTAATCACTGATGATAAAACAGGTTCGGCTCGATGTGGCGCGCGAGCGCATCATGCAAGAGGTCCGCGCCAGCGAGAAGGCACGCCGCCCGTGCCCCGTCCCGCGCGAGCAATTGGCCCAAATGCAGCAACAGTTTCGCCTGGATTTGGACATGTTGGAGCGGGCCTCGGCAGCTGGCGTTGGAGGTGGCGCCACCACAGCGACCCAGTAAAAAGTAGTAAAAAAGAGTATGCAACACATAACAACACAGACACATACACACACACACGACAAGCAGACATTGATTTAGTTTAATGTAAATTATATTGTACTCCTGAAAAACACACATATACACATACACCAAACAACACCAAAAACACATACGACACACACGGTTACGCAGATTATAAAAACGGGACTATTAAATATGCGTCGACAAGCTAGTGACAAGTAGAATTTTCTTTTACTTCAATTGTTTTTATTTTATTTTGTAGAGCTAGATGAATTCGCTCCCGACTTTACTTACTTTTTTGACAAAAATACTCACAGCCTCTAATCTAGATTTTTTCAATTTTTTTCCGAGTTCAACCCCGAGTTCATATTAACAACCGTTGGTACATGTAACCACCACCCACCAAACAACCCCAAAAAACAACAAATCACTAGAATGTGTTAATCTCATTTATTAATGTCTTTCTCATTCTTCACGAATGAGCGAGATGACGTCATAATTTGTGTCATTTATTGCGTCACCCCACTTTTTGTGTAAAATAATATGCTCGTCGACGATTTACATGCCCCCTTATACCGGTCTAGTTGTAACCGCCTAGTTTACGTTTGATCCCTTCAAAAAATAATAATACAAATCTTTCCATGTTTTTCTATTGCCGACGACGACGTCAAGACAACGTCGCCAACTCGACCACATATTTTGATATAGACTATGAAAATTCTCTAGCGTCCAATTTTAAAGGTGTTTTAAACTTTTACTTAGTAACTAACACAACCCCACGAGCGTCTCTTCCTTTGTTTTCTTCACTTGTTTTAGTATTTCGCCATTTATGACGTTATGATGACGTCAATATATCTTCGAAATACTTATCTCCTCTCCCATGCGCGAAATCGACCTTAAGTTCAACGATTTCACCCACCGTGCCTCTCTCCTTGTCTTACTAATATATTCTCCCCTAAAAAACACACAACACCCATCACCACCACCAACAACAACTACAACACACAAACATACACACATATCCAAGTAGTTACAAATCTAGAACTGTTTCCTTTTCCGTGTGTTCCCTTTTTCGCATACACTATAGACTTCTTATCGCCATTAATTGAATGACGTCATAATTCAATCAAAATTGACGATCATTATCAATTGTCGATAATAACACCAAGTACTAAATAATGTTTTGAAACGAAAAACAACTAGCTTTTGCAAATTTTGACATGATAACTCGGTTTTGCTTATTATTCTGCGTGATTTCATGACGGGCAGAAGTCTTATGCGTTTTATCGAATAATGACTTTACTTTCATGAAAAGTGAAAAAAAGAGTATTTTTTCATTCATTGTTCCCATCTTGCATGTTCCCGATAAAAACCAGATGACAAGTTGTCTAGGAGACACAAACTAGCCGATGTTTATTCATTATTCAATTCTAACTAGTATTCAAATTAAAATAAAGTTCTATTATAAATATATGCATTATGGTCTTTGTTTTGCAGCCTACAGTATATTGCAGTATTTGGCATGTCATGTTGTTCAGTATCCGCAGTGGCGTTATTCAATAATGCATTGCGTCTTGAAAATGAGAGCGACATGGCTTCTGGTTGACCGCGTTTGACCCATAAAGTCTGTGTCTGGCTGGTATATAAGCGGTATGAGCATAACGACAGCGCTTCAGCTTTTGTGTGCTCAAAGAATAGGGTGTAGTGATCTCAGTAGCCACACAGGCCCCGGGGCTAGGTAAAACGGCAGTGAAAACTCGGTCGGACATTAACACGTCAAACTTGATAATCTAAACAGTTTAGACATGCGCCTATTACGCATTTCAGACAGAACAAATTGCAAAAAAAGGGATTGGAAATTGGGTGATACTTAACAATGCGGCATTTATTCAAGTCATGGCGTCGGTGGTAAATCGCCACGTAAAGCAGTGGATGATCGTGTTTAACAGCTTTTGATCTTTTCGAGCCCGATTTTAGAAATTTTCTCAAGTGCAATCGAGCGTCAAGTTGTTTGGATAAAAACGTGTGTGAAAGCTTATTCCCGTCCACCCCCGATCACAATTTGTTTGGATCACTCAGCTCACCAGGTCGACGTGAGGTAAAATGAATGTTTTGTCATGATGCGTGTACAGTTTATTGCATGTCCGGCTTAAAATCGGTGGTTCAGTCTGTACAAATAATAATGTGAGTCGACTCATTGTTACCTTTACTTAGTTCAGTACAATGTTCAGTACAAAAGGGGATAAATTTTAATCTGATTTTTGTGTGTCTGTGTGTGTAACGGTGTGTCGGTAATCAATTAGCGGGTCGCTTGAGTCGGCGCTTAGTTCTAGAACACACGTTCAATCTTGGTCAGCTCGGCGACACTAGACTCCGATTTTTGACTCCACCATAACACCACCGCCAAAAACACCGCGCCGGTGGAGTCAGAGTCTCACTACTCAGTGCGAGAAAAAAACGACTAGAAAGAACACAATCGGCTTTTTTTGAAGTTGATAATGTGAGAAAGTACTCAGAGATAGGAAGAGAGAAAAAAGTAATTAGATAAGCAGTAACGCACACTCGAGCAGTGAACCACAATTAGAGAATATTATCAAATTAAAAGAGATGTCACTTCCAAATCACGCCAAATAACACGAAAATCGCCAAATCGCACACATAATGAAACCGCCAAAAATTTTGAAACGCCATAAAAAAAGCTCAGGTAAATCACAACGAAATATTTAATCCATAAATTTTTGTCGATCTACAGATAACAAAGTCCGGCGAACGTGCTGGCGTTCGATAAAATGGAAAATTGCAATTTTGTGCTGCTCAACACAAAGTCGAAAAGGAATCGGATTTTGAACCAGAAGTGACTCATAAAAGGATTAACTTTTTGGTTTTTTTTCGACAGGGAACCCTATTTTAAGGGCTCCCACTCGGATTAGGTTCTTATTTTAATCTTCAGTTGTGTCGATGATTATGTAAATATTAATTTAATCGCTTAACAATGACGTTATTATTCGATTAAAAAGGCGGCGGATGCAACAACATTTTCCTGTTAATATTTCTCCTATCCCAAGTGTACCTCCTTCACCGGTTTGGCGTTCACCGCAAAGATCAGCTGATCACTGAACTGGCGCCAAAACGATCTTATCCAATTCACGCTCAAAATGTGCCACCTCCTCAACCACAAGCTCTACCATATGGGAAAGGGTCATTTTATGGTGATGGTCTAGGCCTATACTGATTAGTAAAGTTCACGTAAAGACCCGTGGACAGAAAACTACAATTCCAGCCTCAAGCGGCACAGCAACAAGCGGCTCCACCGGCACCACCAGCAAAAAGTGTTCAAGAGTTCGTTGCCAAGAAGGTTCCCCCACCAGCGACATCATCATTGTCGCAGATTATCAGTCCAAGTTCAACCACTAAGAGTACGACAAAAAGTACATCTAGGGATGGGGTTTACTTATACAACTCAATGTTGAGGCTTATGTGTCGATCAACCCCCCAAACAGAACAACCTCTAGTACGACAACAAGTACAACTGCTAAAAGTGAAGAAGTGACTGATAGTGAGGTAGAAAAAGAAGAGGAAACAAACACCAATTATGCTGACGTTCAGTACGAGTACAATGTCAACCTGCTCGGTGCTACAATGAACAAGCCTTCGCCAAGTGATTCGGCTGAGCTGGAGAATTTGGACGAGGACGAGGACACGGAGCCCGAGAATCCGGGTGACGAGTATTTGAATGAAGATCCGGATGATGGTGAAGTTGACGAGTCCGCCGCCAACGGGCACGCTAGTCTAACATCAATCTTCTTCGACATTCCCGATCCGGCCAGTTATGCGCCAGAGCAATGTCACGTCTTGGCCGAGCCTGAGAAGCCGGCTAAACCCACATATCAAACGGATCAAACCAAGTTCCTGGTGCCACTGTTGCCATGGGGCCCAGTTGAACAGATGCGCGGCTTTCGCGAGGCGTTGTTGATGTCACTTTACTTGAATCGAACCTTGTGCATTCCCCCTTTTTGGAAGGAAAAGAGCGAATTAGGCATCAAATCACTTGGCGATGGATTGCCCGGCGCCGCACGATTCGATGTGAGCGAATTGAACAAGATCATTAAGCTGTGTCCAACTGAAATGATTCGATCGCATTGTGGGGAAACATTTCACTCGTTAATGCTCGGTAAGCTGACGCCGTAATTGTTTGCGCTTATTCGATTTCAATTTCAATTCAGGCCAGAACATTTGCTCAAAATATAATCAGAAGCGACTTGACGAGCTTCATCAGCGTTTGTCGATGAAATCGGTTTATACCGACGATAAGTGCACACTTGCCGATGATGTGAAACAATTCCCGCCCGGTTTCAAGGGCAAAATGGTAAAAGTGCCAATTGAACGCGATCAAGTACTTGAGCTGTTTCCGGATGACTCAAAGTGCACTCTATATCTCTATCCGTATATTAATTTCATCGACAGCGAGAAAAAATTGCTGGTGCCATTTCTCACCAAGGCTGCGCCAATCGAGGGCCAATGGTTACGCGATATTGTTACGCATACGCCACGGCCAAAGTACATTCTCAATATTGCCGACAAGTTTATGGCATCACTTGGCTTGGAAAAGAAGAACTTTGTTTCGATTCACTGGAACTTTGAGAAGGACTACGAGGATGCGTGTAATAAGAAACAGGGTGATGTGTTCTGTGAATTGGCAGGCAATTCGACCGCCGCATACAAAGGTACTGGTTGTTTCTCCCGGTCAGGAGAGAACACCCGGTCAACGGGAAAACCGCATGGCCAACCCTGGTTGCGGGTACTCAATCAAAATAGAAACTTATCAATATTTTAGTCTTGATCAAACATGTCAAACTGCACAATCAAAAGGCAAAGTTAAAGGCAATCTATTTCTCGGCCTCGCCGAAGACCCTGTCGACTGTACTTCCTGAACTGGAGCCACTGTGGAAAGCCGAGTTTGACGGTCTGATTCAAATCATCACGCGGAATGATGTCAAGCCCTTTGTTGAAGATAATGGCTGCATAGGAGTTCCTACTGAAGATTCGCTTGAAACAGCTGAAATGGAGCTTTGTTACCGCGCTTCAGCATTTCTTAGGTAATTTTGCTTCAAATCTATACCCTTTATATATTTTTCAGGGCGCAATACTCAATTTGGAGTCGGACAATTGATTTTGAACGGCGGTCGAACCGACAAAGAACACTGTCTGACAAGCTATTTACCGAAGTGATCAATTTATATAAGTAAGATGATCGCATCTGCCCATCGTTGAATATCACTGTACAATTATTTAATCTATTTATGTGGCGCATAATGTATACACGAATTTTAATTAAAGTTAATATTTTAAACTCAGTATAAACCGGTCGTTTTTTCTTTACGCTGTACTGTGTGTTTTGAGTGACCCTATTTAAACCGCCCCTTTACTTTGAGCCAAAGAAATGATGTTTAATATGGCATGATGTTTGAATTGACTCGACGGTACTTTTGTCGGTTGAAAAGTGTCATGTTCGTGACTTGTTGACAAGTTAATTGAAAAAAGTCATCCCATTCTGAGTGCCCCATGGGCCTTCTGTTCCCACCTTCCGGTTAGTTCTGTATCTTAGCTTGGTGTGTACTTGAGACTCCTGAATTGAAAAGTGGCTACTTAATGTCTAATTTCTAAAAACTAAGGAAAAGAAAAACGTGCGCTCTCTGGCGACTGCCTGGTTGACTGCCCCGAGGGCATAGCACTCGCATTCGCTCTTATTTTCGAGGCACACACACACGAGGACGAGACTGCTTTCTTCAACCCCCTTTTTCCAACGACAAAGAAAGAAAGAGACACAATGAGAAATTGAATTATATTAGGGCACATACACGCGATGAAGGGTGACTGAAAATGTAAGCACTTTCTTCCATTGGTTTAGCTACAACAACTTGTATTTTAAGTCCGTTGATCCTTTTGATCAACTCCCTCTCCCCCTTATTTTTGAAACATGGCCAGTTCGGGCGGCCAATTTCGAAATGAAGAGTTCCACGTTCGACCACGCCAAAACCGTCCCGGCAATGGCGAGAGGCAAATTCCAAATCGGCCACAGTTCTTGTGTACGGGGGTCTGCCATTTTGAGAAACACAAAAAAAACAGAGAAACCAAAACAGCACCTGACCCCGCTGTAAAAGCCCGATCGAGTTCCCGACTTGACCAAGGACATTGCGGATGTTGTGTGTGGATTGGATACAGACGGCGTGTTGATTGGATTAGCGGGGATTAAATCATTACTTGTGGTACCGCTTCTTGTTCTCGGCGTCGTAATCATCAGGTACGATCTTCATTTCTTGAATCGAAAAGACTAAACCGATAAAAATGAAACGTCGATTATTTATTTCTAGTCCATCGTCGGTATCTTTTTCTTTTTCTCGTGCAATAAGTTCATCCCACCGTCATTCATTGCGACAGAATCACTTGTGACGTGAATTGCACTTCGTGTGTGCGTCTGTGTGTGTATTCTATAAATGAGTACCGTAGTAAAACGATCACCATCGAGTGTTTTGGAGAAAGCGACAAAAAGTGAAAAGTATTGATTTTTGCATGATCCCTTTAGTTTGGATCAACGCCAGACGATGCCAAATTATGAAGCGGACGAATTGGGCAGTGGGTCAAACTCGTCGGATGGTTCAATCAGCGAGAAGCCAAACCTGAGGAGGTACGTCCGATAGACAGACAGACACACCAACTTCCGTTGTGATATATGGATATTAATTAGTGATTCGATAATTGAAATTTGCAAGTTAGCGTTCCTCTGATATTTGCACTAAGTCGGTGATAGGTATACAGTATATATCGCCATCCCCATACCAATCGATTCACGCTCGGCCACACAGTCGCCCATTTGAACACTATACATACATTTCCCGCACCGACTTTGTCAAAACAGATAAACACGGCCTCATCAAATGGACTGTTGGCATCATCATTTGCGACATGACCTCGGCACATTCAGCCAAAATTTGGCTGGCACGCATTTGATTAGAATAAGTCACCTGCCAGTTGTTTGTGCGTGCTTGTCCCATAAATCTAAAAGTCGTTTCAAAAGTCGCCAGCCAAAGGGAATCATCGAGTGTATAGAGTGTGTCGTCGTGTGTGTGTGCTGTCCCATGGGATGAAATTGAGACTAATGAGCCAGTAATTAAATCGGCTACTGTAGTTCTGTCCTTCGCCACCTCTTATTTGAGTTTGTTGAGAGATTTAGTTATATTAATCTAATCACCATTCCCTTAATTTGTCAAGCATGTTGATGCGTTCTAATGCGCCAAATTGCTTTTAACTGTAAATTAACTCGCTCCTCTTCAAGCTACGTCGTCTCATTCATCTCGGGTCTGACGATGGCTGTGTCGGCCGCGGTCGACTTCATTCTCTTCAGGCAGCGTGATTCAAGCCGCATTCTGGCATACACCTCTTCATCAGGTACTCCCATTGTTCGACGCCATTTCTCAAACCCCTCTCACCAGCATTCACCTTCGTTGCCGACATCATCTGCATCGATTACGTCAGGACGGTGATCGGACAGACGAAGCAGGGCAATGAGGAGAGCGAGCAAAGCGAACCGCCCCGACCACGGGTGGAGCCGTACTATATCACGTGTATGACGATAACCATTTTGGGCGCGGTGCTGGCGGTGGTAAGTTGTACTCCATTTTTGATGCGCTTTGATAACTTTATAGAAACGTAAATTAGAACGCATGGCGTGTGTCTATGTGTGCCGCCATTCTGAGCGGGCGGCGGCGGACACACACGCCTGTTTTTTGTCAACACGCTTTCTAAAAAGAGAAAAAGATTGAATTTTTAATTTTCAATTTATTATTTAAGGTGTCCATGTATGTTGGCGCGAGAATGGCCGCGCTTGAGGAGAAACGTCTTATGACTGAGCGCGGCGGTGAGTGTAGTAGTCCACAAGTAGTACTTCTGTCAAAACTCCCCCTTTACCAAATGTCATGAACTTGGCCCGTTTGGGTTCGTTGACGCACTCAGGCGATGATGACGAAACAACAAAACAAGGGGATGTGACAGATGTGCCACTTGCGACATTGCCATAACGGTGAACTCGTACTTAACCTGTGTTCAATTAAGGTCGCCTGGCGGTATTGAAAAAGAAACGCGAAATTATTGCAATGAAAAAACTATCGAGGCTGATGCAAGATCAGCGTTTTGGGTGAGTACTCAGTAAAGTATTTGGCCATTTTCAAACGACAATTTCAGTGATCACTCGGGACAAGAGCCGGAGGGATTACCCGTCGCATTTAACGACGAGGACGGTGGTGGGGGCGATACTTCGAATGATGAGATGCGCAAGAACCGCTTCAAGGGACAGAAAGTCTAACAAACAAGAAATAACACAAAACCGACAAAACTACAACTTTGTAAAAAGTCCGAATGATAATAATGGCCTTATCTACGTATCTGTATCGACATCAAACACAAATTCAACAAAAAACATATTTATTAGAACTGACAGAAACTGTCAACACTTCTCGTTAATGGCGTGCGACCGAGTCCAAACTCCTTTGTTGAGAGCAAAACTCGACTTTTTATCAAATTATTCCCACCACCAGAGTTGGTTTTGATTTTGAATAAGATAGAACATTTGACATAAAAGCACACAGGCAAACACGAAATTAGTGAACTAAAAATTGTTGCCCATTTTTCTGACGGTGTTGATTGTAACAAAATAATTTTTAACCACAAGTTATACCGTTACGCCACCGAGAAACACATACACAGGGCATGTTAGCTCAATCGAACAATGAGAAAAAAGGGTAAAATAATGCTTCATTAAACATTTATTTCGCGTGAATTATGCAACAGTTCAGACCCTCGAATTCTAGACGATATAGGCGCACACACACACCATCATAAATTTTAACGGTAAAAGCCCTGAAACCAGCGAATTAGGTCCTGGGACCATTACAACACACAACTACGAGAACCTGCTTGATTTTAGTTAAAACAATAGACACCAGTGACCTCGGGAGATAGACAACTATTTTACTTGATCTGAGCAGATAATTATTTATTATTTCTGTTTATGCCCGCCCTTAGCAGCTTAAAATAAAGTGCAGTTATACATAGACAAATACTATATAATCATGCTGTCGTTGACACTTTCAATTACAACACATTTATACTCGATCATACCAGATCGAGTTTAGTTTTTTTCAAGAAAGACTTTATTTTAATGTGTTTTTTGTTTTGTTTGTTTGTTGTTAAAAATCGCAGTGGGTTGTTTATGTTGAAGCGGTTTTAATATTTTAATCATCATTTGTCCAAAAACATGTTTGGGCTGGGATGTTAAAAAGAAACTATAGTTTTTTTCAAAAGGGGGGATTTAGTGTATGTGTGTGTGTGCGTGTGTATTCGTGTCATCATAAGGGAGCCAATCAATTTGCTCATGTAAAAACAGTATTAATGTTAGCTCACAGTACATATATAGAGGCACGGCCATTGCTGATGTTGAAAGAGAGAGAGAGAGAGTGGGGATCATTGTGGAGATACGAGATGTGTGGGGGGATAAAATTTGTGTGTGTCACTATTTACATGTGTGTGTGTTGTTCCAACGCGAGTAGGAGAGCAGGTCTTTTTTGTTGTTTAGTGGTTTTTAAATGCCAGATGCAGTGTGTGGGAAGTGTGTGTGTCAGTTGAACAACGCAACAATACTAACGAAACAAAATAAAAATGAACCAACAGAAAAAACCAACACAGAGGCGACTTTGTTTTGTTTCTCCATTTCTCTGCAACATATATTTGTTTTTTGGGTGGTGTTTTTTGATAAGTGGCAAGTGTCAATTTTTTGGTTATTACTCGGTCTGATTGCACAGAGAGACTATCGCTGTCGTGTGTGTGTGTTTGGTGTTGTTGGTGGTGTTGGGTGAGTCCAGCGGCTGTATACATCCAAATGCATATATGTGTGTGTGTGACAAGGAAAGAAAAAATATATAATATGTAATCATCGTTTTTAACTTGTGGCAGGGTTCTTTGGTATTTTTTTTCTCTTTTTTTCGGGGACTTTGTCCAAGTGCGCGCTTATTTTCTCAAATGTGTTCATGTTCGTTTTTTAGTGGTTCTGTTGCTGCATTTGAACCGTTACAATTTGATTCTGTTGACCTTGGCCATCGCCCTAAATTATTTTTAATTTGTAAAATGTTCAATTTAATTAATCACTTACCCCGCCATGCAACACGACTGCACTGCCGTTATTCTGTTGCAACAGTCGCTGCAGGTCGTTATGATCGAGAATAAGCGTTTTCTTGCCGTCAATAATCGTCTCTTGAACGGTGTAAGTGGGCCCATTTTGATCTGGTCCCATTACGAGCTTGGCGCCGCCGCTGAACTGTACACTAGGGCCTAGTGTGACACGTTGTGTCTAAAAAGGGTAAATTGTAAAAAAGGGATGAAACTATTTTAGATCTAAACCTGGCCCTGGTTAATGTTCTGGCCGCCCTGTTGCGATACTTGGATTTGTTGACCCTGATTGGTGGTGGACGTCACCTATAAATTGAAGTTTTCGTTTGACTTAATAGATAACATGGATCACTTACTTGGCCCTGTTGGTTCACTTGGACGAGACGTTGACCCTGATTGTTCGACTGTTGATATGTGAATTGTTGCTGGCCTTGTTGTTGCTGCTGTTGTTGTTGCGGTTGCTGCCGCTCCACTTGCATGCCTCCTTGTTGCCCGGCGGGGCTCCTCGTCACTGTGTTTGTCATGATTGGACTCCTGATAAATTAATAAGAATTATATTCAACTTCGAAATTTTCTTACCTTTGCGAAATCGGCACTTTTTGACCATTCTGCCGCTGTTGCTGTGGTGTCACTGGTTGCTGTTGAATTTGCCGCGACACGACTTGCTTATACTGTTGTCGCACTTGCCCCTGGCCCGGTTGCTGCTGCTGCTGCTGGACTTGCTGCTGCTGCCCACTGCCTATTCTCTGTCGTTTTTCGGGTTGCCCACTTTGCTGCTGGACCATATTGTCGCGTTTGATCGCCTGGCCCTGTTGCTGCATTTGTACGCTCGGTCTTTGTACTACTCGGTTAACTTGTCTGAATCGTTTTTCGTTAGTTCTTTATTTCA
>SCLD01095996.1:0-11608 GCA_004367895.1 Oikopleura longicauda | reverse complement strand
GCAATTGGCCGCAGCTCGAAGACGGTGCGCGAGTTTTTGGAGAAGAACTATAGTGATGAGAAACAGACAAGTGGTGAGTACTTCAACTCAATAAATTCGTTAATGACATTCGTTAATTTAAAGACGAACACGCGCTGAAATTGGCATGCCAGGCCCTGTTGGAGGTGGTCCAATCCTCGTCAAAAAACATTGAGCTTGGTAATTGACTTTTTTCAAATTTCAACAATAAAACTAACTATTAATTAGCCATCATGCGCGATAATCAAGCACTGGAGATCATCCCCCTCGAGACGGTGACGAAGCTGGTGTCGGAGATTGAAAAGGAGAAGGCAGAAGAGGCCGAGGAGAAGAAGCAGCAGCGGGCGGCGTCGAAAGCGGCACGTGACGAGTAAAATAGTGGCAATTACACCGACTAAAAACTTAGACTCTCTCTCCCTGTACCCACGATGCAATCTTTATTTTTCGAGTTCAATACATGTAAAATTAGCAATAAAAACATGCTCGTATTTTAACACATTGTCCTGTTCTTGTCTTGGGTGGCACGTGGTTAGCGAATGACGATTATTATCGGTAATAGTGTTTCATCTAGAATAAACATTCAACTTTCTAAAATGTTCTACTACGTGAGGTCTCAACAAAGGCCGACAAGGCGTAGACTATAAAACGGTCGTTAATTACACACATATGTGATGTCGACTTAGGCAGGACCGGTTTCTTTAGTCACAGATCACAGAAAAGAATGAAGTTATCGCGACTCCTGGCTGTCAGCGTCCTAACAAAAGCGGCCGACGTCGCCACCGAGACCAAAATTCGGCTTGTCAACGGGCCGACGGTGAACGAGGGACGCATAGAGATTGAGCATGAGGGCGAATGGGGCACGGTTTGCGATGATTCGTACAATTTGAATACGGCGCATGTTTTCTGTCGCATGCTTGGCTATACCCGCGCAGAGAACTATCATCACTCGGCGCGATGGGGCAAAGGGGACGGGCGCATCTGGCTCGACGAGGTCAAGTGCAACGGGGACGAGTACTCGATCAAGGATTGCACGCACAATGACTGGGGCGTTACCGATTGTGAGCATCATGAGGATGCTGCTGTATTGTGCCACACGGAACGCATTCCCGGTTTCGACATTGCCAAGTTACGTGAGGCACAAATCTTCGATGATGCCGAGTTTCACATTCGACTTGCCCCATTGCAACGGCATCGCGAGCAGTCGTACAATGAGCTGGGTTTTATCACGATGGGTACGCTCGAAATGCTCGGCGATGATCAAAAGTGGCGCATGGTTTGTGCGAATAATTGGAGTGAGGACGACTCGCGCGTTGCATGTGGACAACTTGGTTTCAGCCATGTTGGCGTCGTGCCCGGTAAGATTGCGGCGACCATGAAACGACGACGCGCCCCATATGGTATGCACTCGGTCAAGTGTACAGGTGCCGAGAATAATTTGATTTGGTGCGAGAAGGAACTGTTGGGTGAGGAGACCGGCTATGGTCGATGTCCGGGTAAAAAGCCGGTCGTGTTGGCGTGCCGCCCCGGTCGCATGTACATTGAGAATATTTATCAAGAGAACTCAACATCGGATCAAAAAATTGTTTATGATGATAAAATATTATTTTCGCGTTCCCGTCAACCACCGGGACTGAATATTCGGCTCAAGGCCGGTGGCAATATTGGCTCCGGTCGGGTCGAGGTCAAAGTCGATCATCAGTGGGGTACGATATGTCACGAGAATTGGAGTGTTGAATCAGCCAATGTCGTCTGCCGTGAACTTGGTTTCGGCTCGGCGAAGAGCGCATTCAAAGACTCACAGTTCGGCAATGGTCACGGGCCCGTCTACTGGAGTAAAGTCAACTGTACCGGGTTCGAGGCAAAACTGGAGCAGTGCGCACATGAGGCACTGGCCGATGCGACCGAGTATCAGATACGGACGCGACCCATGTGCAATCACGGCCACGATGTCAGTGTCGAGTGCAACACGCCAAAACTCGAGCAACGTGCCACAATGCAGGTGCGCTTGAGTGGTGGGCGCCACTTTCGCGAGGGGCGCATTGAGGTCAAGGTGAATGGGCAATGGGGCGCGGTGTGTTCAAATGACTTTTCAATGAATAATGCGGTCGTCATTTGCCGTCAACTTGGCTTTGGCTACGCGCATCAGTTTGTGTCGAACCTTCATTACTGGAAAGAAGGACCCGATGGCTATGATGGGGTCTTGATGTCAGGGTTGAAATGCGAGGGTGATGAAATGAGCATTCAGCAGTGCAAATTCGACGAAAACATTAGTTGCCCGTCAAAGTACAACACACCCTACACGGGACTGGTTTGTACCGAACGTGCTGGTGACTTGGTCATTGACATCCCCTTGTTGGAATCGTCACTTCACTTGAGCCGTGTTTCGACAGGTAAACAACCTGTGTTTTGTAACTCTTTTGCATGGCTCTTTTGATAAGGTACTTTGCAATGCGCCGCAGAAGAAAATTGTTTGTCGCCGACAGCCTATTTAACCGAGTGGTATGATCAGCAATATTGGGATCCGTATCGAACTCGTAATCTTCTTCGCTTTTCGGTATGTTTCTGTGTTTAACTTTCATCCAAAGTACAGAACATTTCAGACACGTGTTTGGAATAGGGGAACAGCTGACTTTTTGCCGAAAGCGGCGCGAAACCAGTGGGAATGGCATGCATGCCACGCACATTACCACTCAATGGAAGCCTTCATTGATTACGACATTCTCAGCTTGAACAGAACAAAAGTGGCATTCGGTCACAAAGCATCATTCTGCTTGGAGGACAATGACTGTGAGGGAGAAGCGGATCGGTGAGAAAATACTGACTTACATCAATGTTACAAATCATTCAGTCAATACGACTGCGATCGAACAGGTGGTGGCGAGCAAGGCATTTCGATGGGATGCGCTGACACTTACTTGTACACACTTGGTAAGCTTCAAGTCAACTTTCATGATAAATTGATCAAACTAATTAAATCAGACTGCCAGTGGATCGACATCACTGATGTGCCGCCCGGGAACTATCTCTTGCGATTGCACGCAAATCCCGGCAATCAAGTTGCCGAGACTGATTTTTACAACAATATAGGAAAGGGTTTTTTCTGGAACTGAATTCTTTCAAAGTAAAGCTCTAACTCGAATCCCAATCAAAGCTGTATGCAACATCATCTTGGAAGAAAACTCGATTTTCGCATTCAACTGTCACATTCCCGATGATTACGAAGAAACATTCATCAAGCAGTTTTACACTGCTCGCGCCTATGTAGGCCGGAAGAAAACTGAGCAAGGACGTGGTGGTCGATAAGTTCAACAATTAAACTGGTATACTGTATATATATATGTATAGTAAAATGTGGCATAATGTGGCAGTGCGAAATAAATAGACATTAGCAGTTTTTAAAGTTTTGTTGTTAGCTTGGGCGTCACGACTTCCTCGGTGATTTCATTCTGCATAATTGGCGTACATTCGGCATTGACCAAGTACTCCATAATAGAGCACTCGATTCTGTTAGGTGTTTGGTTGGCTTGACGATCAATTGCAATCATTTTTGCCCACTCAGATTGAGCAGAACCAAGGAAAAGAGAAGACCGAAAACCAAGATCTTGCTCAACCAAACTTAAAAGTTGTTGTTCAGTCTGATTTTTTTTGAGCCAAGTATTTACCTGAAGTCTACCGTTGAATTGATGTGTGACGGTTTGAAAAGTTTAATATAGTTGAGCATGTCAACAAATTTTATCCCTGCGTTTGGTGGTAACTCCGCTATAATTTCGTTGACAAGCTTCTCCTCTTGACCAACCGGAACTTTTGTTTTAGTTTTGCAATATGTTTTCACCAAAAACAACGCAATGTTAAAATGCTAAACACGATCCTGAAAAGTAGACATATTTGAGTTGGAACTGTTCAATCATGTTAATCACGCGGTTGATTAAAAACTCGACGGGTAGCTTGATTGAGATGTTGCATAATTCTTTCATCCTTTTACTCATCAAGTCCATCGTTGCCGCGCACGATGTCATAAAGTCGAATCGTATTACCGCATACCGGTCGCCTTAGGTGGTTTAGTTAATTTTCTCAACGTTAGAACCAGTTTAACTCACTTCGCAAATTGCGTCGGATAAAGCCATCGGTCAAGGATTTCACACGCGGGTGAAGTTTGAAATATGAATTTATCTTTGACCACTCGTGATACCGATTTTTCAAGCACATGTGCGGATAGACAACCGTTGCACATTTGACTTGTGGCAGCTCAGGGTTCGGTTGAAAGTGGTGAGTAAATTCATCTAACGTCGTCTTGTCGATCTGTTTTATATCCATTGGGTTAGTAAACTGGATCGTGTCATTCATTTGCATCAAATCTATTCATTTGCTGAGTGTTATGAAGAGTTTGTTAGTGACTTACCAAGTGGTTCGAAACCCCAGACCTCCTTGAACATGTCCTGATAACGGAAATGGTTTTGCTTGACCGTGTTGATCTTCTGGCACGAATAAACAACATCTAGTCCCTCCGTTTTTCCACAGATTTGCCTGTACTGGTGAATGCCAATCATATTTATTTTCTTCGCCAGTGGATTGTAGTCAATTGTTCGCCACGAATCCCATGCTGTAACTGTCGTTTGATTCGTCTCAAAATCATTGACATGGCGTTTGGAGGTAACATGAAGTAGAGGAGGCATAACTTTAATGTGGTTTAATAAATTGTGGTCAAATTATTAACCAACCTAATGTTCGATTGAGCGCGGCCGCCATAATCACCGCGTCTTTTAGTGAATTCACCACTTGGTGTATTTTCAAGCCAACTTGTTGCAGTGGGAGGAGAAATTTTTGTCCGGCTAGATTACCGGGCAGGTTGTTAGTAAAGTTCACATGTTGTATGACGGCCTTGTGATTAATATTGAGTGGGCCATTCACTACTACATGCCCGCGGTAACGTTTCGAGTTCTTTTTGAACTTGTTGAACGCCACACCGCGAATATACTGCGAGTTGCCTAAACCGCCGACAAAACCATTGACGACAGTGTAATTGTCAAGCCTAAGCTTTAATGCCTCACTGTACTTTGACCAGTCACGATTGAGCAAACAGTAAGATCCAACGACCACGGCGATGATAATGCCCAAATCGCAAAACTTCCGGATTGAGGCAGCCGGCGTCCTTCTAATTCGTCGTGCCACTTGCATTATACTGACATCTTTCTCTAGTCGTTCATTTTCTCAATTCGAATAACCAAGAGGCAACGATTAGATTTAAACTATGGATACAAAACAGCCTCGGGGCACGATAGACTTATATCGTGAACTTTGTGGCTAGTAACGGAATTTATGCAGTACTGTATGTGTATTAAGAAGGCTGGTTGTCACAACCGAGTTTTGTCAGAACTCTTTCTGAATTTTTTTTTGGTTTCATTGTCTATTAAAGTACAGAACTGTCACAGAAAAAGCCGAAGCTAAGTTTCCTCCATACGACGCACTCACCCTAACTTCATCATTTACATCTCTTGTTAATACAGAAGTATGACATGTAGGTGAGCCAACGAAATTCCGCCAACTAGCAACATGAACGTCAGAAAATGAAGTATTTTTAGAGCATTTTGCTCACTTACTTTCCACTTGAATGTTCCCCAAACTCCGTTTTTTCGATAGGATACAGCTTTATGAAATAAAATAAGTTGCTTTATTTAATTGATAAACCAAAGATGAAGTACAGTTAGTTTTTGAGCCGCATTCTACTTGCGCACGGCAAGTTGATCATAGCGGACCAGTCTGGTCTCTAGAACAGGCTTAGATTGGTCCCGACTATTTTACCTATGTCACTTTTTATTTGTACATAAGAGTGAAGCAAAAAAACATAATATGAACAGTCGCAACTTGGGAGCCGGAAGTCAAATGCGCAGGACTAATGATGCCACGTGCTGCTGGTGAGTCTGATTTAAATAGTTCCATAATCATTTATAATTTAGCCGAATTTGTGCTACGGAAATCAAAGCCGCATCACTGTCAGGGCACGTAAAGAAAACGCACAACATTGACACTGCCAAGTACCGTCAAATTATCGCAGATCCGGCCGAACTAGCCCAATATCAACAATGTCATGGTTTCACTGACGTATTTGGCCAGTGTGGCTATTGCTTGAAGACGTTTGGGTCACTACTTTCACTAAGAATACACAAGAAAAGCTGCACGGAAGCAAAAGACAAGGGAGTGAAGGGGTATGGCAACGGAGGCAATGGGGTAAGCGAGACGTACAGTCACTGTTCTCTTATAACGAGGGGTTTTTGATCCGTGATTTGAGGGGTCGAGCTCGTTATAATAGAGCTCGTTATAATAGAACAATAACTATACTTTTAATGTTTCATCAACTTATAGTTCAACATGGAAACAATGCGAAAACTACGTGATCAAGGTCATTTCAAGAACTCTATGCAAACTAAGATTGACCAAGACAAGCAGCTGGACGAGATGAATGAGCAGCTCGATCGACTTCGTGCTGAACTTCAGGTGATTTGATTAACACTTTATCATGGTCCGAAAGTTTGTACAAGGCCAAAATCATCGCCTGCGAAGTGGAAGCCATGGAGCAGGGCATCGACGTTGAAGCAATACGCAACGAACGTCGCCGTGCATGGAATGAGACAGAAATGAAGTTGGAGTTCAACGAGAACTGACTTGCTATATTAGCTTCACTTTATTGCACTTATATTCACTTGCCTCAACTGTACCTCACTTACCGAACGAAATAAAATACTGAAGCTAAAAGGCTGTGCACATGTCCTCGTGGCGACATGCGTTGACAGATTAATGTTACATGATCATCGTTTGCGCCATTTATTTGAAAACCTGGAAAACTATACTGTACATGAGGAGCGGTGGGCAGGATAAGAGATTGCAGTTCAAATGCCGAAGCAGTAAGATGGTCAGTAAATTGTTGTTTCACGTGGCAGACTTAGTGGCTCACTGAAAACAAACGGCGGTTTTGGCTCATTCATAATTTATGTTCATATAAAAACCTTGGTTTGGCCATTTTAGCATCTTTGAGCCGTCTTTTGTGTGTTTCGTATGACTGACGCAGAACGAAGAACAGACTTGGGCGAACTTCTACAAACTGGGTTTTTAAATAAGAAAACGAAAATGTCTGGCAGAAGTGGACCTAGCCCATAAGCAATAAAAATTAGCATGGCAATTGCGGGTGACCCTTGTGTTAAGGTTAAATTAAGGTCCATAATTTTGCTGACGAATCAAGTACATACTGCAGTTTAACCTTTTCATAAAACAATTTGATATAATGGGCCCGATGTTTTTGCTTTGATCAGTTTTTGCAGTTCAATGATTTGCTCAATCGTCATAATGTCGTTGCGCGTTTGATTTCGATACTCCTTGTGACCCATTTTCAAGTTGTTTTTCTCTTAATTTAAATAATGGGCGTTGGCGTCCTCGTTGTTGGGTGCATGTTTGTGCGAAAACGACGCTGGTAGCGCACTCTTATACTTGTATGATAGCTAGATAAAAGTTTAATTGCGGCACGTCAGCAATGGTAACGCGCAATCGATTATTAATGTTTTTCTGGGAAATGCTCAGAAGTTAGAGATTTGAAGGAACGAACTTGCTCACCTAGTTTGTTACTTTACTGAACTGCGTGTTTGCGGCCCGACCCAATGTCGAGTTTTTTGTTCTTGGCAAGTTGAGAATAAGTGTTTATGTTTTATTCAACACTCAACCGGGCTATGCAAGAATATAGTCCACGAGACTTATTAATAAATTCGAGTATGTATGCACTGAGAAACAGATCAAACATGCGTGGATTGGTGGGTTAGGAGTCTTCTAAGGGCAAATTATGTAAATGGTCGTGACCCAGTAACTCAATGAAGCTGTTTAGAGCACTACGACAAAGGACCCACTATGGCAGCTCATACTCGGCCGGTGCGCCATTCAAACCCAATTTTGAGTTGACCATGAACGACTTACTGGTTAAATCATGCGAGCGAAACGATGCGGCTCCGTTGGGTGTGTTCTCTTTTTTGAGTTGTTGAACTTGATTATAAAATGCTGAAAACCGTAGCCTGGTTCCAAGAAGAAGACAAACATTATACATATGGAACAATGAACACGGTCGCTACTCAAATTGGGTGCGGTTTTCTTGACATTGGGTTGCAGTGTGGTGATCGGCTCGGTATCTGGGGAACGAATTCACATGAATGGCTAGTCACCAAATGGGCCGCGTACAAGGTCATTCCACACTTAGTCCCGGTCGGATTAAAACACCTTTTGTTTGTAGGCCGGACTTGAGCTGGTTACGCTGAACCCACTTTACACGACAAAAGAGCTGGAGTATACAATCAATAAAGTAGGCATACGGGCCATTATTTGCCCAGAAGAAACATCGCGCGCGTCATTCCATGAGCGAGTTGATGAACTCGTCAGTTTGGATAAGCAGTCACTCGGTGCAATCAACGCCCCAAACGTGCCCACTTTGAAGTCGATCGTGTACTACAAGCGCAAGACAAGGACGAATGCAGTGTTCGATTTTGACGAGTTATACGATGCGGCGGATTCGCAATTAACAGTGATGTGGATATCTTAAAACTCAGATTGTTTTTTTTCATTGACTAGCCAACAAGTCATTATCCACGTCTGCTAAGCCGCACTGAGCGCGACAAAAGTCAACCCAATGACACCGGCCAATATACAGTTTACGTCAGGGACGACTGGCGCGCCGAAAGCAGCCGCCTTGTCACATTTTAATATTGTTAATAATGCACGTCAGATTGAACAGTATTATAACACGGTTGAACATAGCACTGGGCATGGACGTGATGTTTACTTTTGACACTTAATTTGGACTAACAACAGTCAGACACATCCGTCAATGAAAGGGCCAACACACGCATCCTAAACATGTTACCCCTGTTCCACGTCTTCGGCTTTGTCGGCGGTTCTACCGTCATGACACTTGTTGGTGGTCAATGCATTTACCCATCGACGTATTTCAACGCGGAGAAAGCGCTGAGCGCAATTGAGCAGGGCGGAGCGACGACACTAATCGGGACGCCGACAATGCTGATTGATTTGCTTGGGGAAATTGACAAGCGACCCGATGCTGATGTCACCACCATCAACCGATGCAGTATTGGCGGCGCGCCCGTCTCGCCATCTTTGGTTGAGCAAACGCGCGACGTCCTCGGCGCCCAGATCACGGTGGGCTATGGGATGACGGAGAACACGTGTGGGACGATTGGCGTCCAGTGCCAGGCGCCAACTGAAGAGGTGACGGGCTCAGTGGGGAGACCGTTTGACGGCATTGAGGTCAGAGTGATTGACGGCAACACGCTTGCTGACGTTGAACAGGGCCAAATTGGTGAGATTTGCATTCGCGGGGATGTTGTCTTCTCGGGTTATGTCGGTGATGAGGCCAAAACACAAGGTTTTTGCTATACTTCTATAACCAAAATTGACCAAACTAACGAACCCAGAATCGCGACTGCCAGATGGGTGGTGGCGAACGGGTGACTTGGGTTTGTTGCAGGAAAACGGCACCTACAACATCACGGGTCGCTTGAAGGACATGATCATCCGAGGTGGGGAAAACATTCAGCCGACTGAAATCGAAAACGCACTCAACCAACACCCAGCCATCGAGGCCGCCTTTGTCATTGGCATTCCACACGAGCGACTTGGCGAAGAAGTCGCTGCGTATATAAAGCTGATCGAGGGAGGTGAAGTCACAATTGAAGACATTCGCACTTTTGCCGAGCTCAGTCTGGCCAAGTTCAAAGTGCCCAAGCACATTAAACTGATCGACGCCTTTCCGTTGACGCCGACGGGAAAGGTAAAGAAGATTGAGCTGCGTGAGTGGGCCAAAACTGACTTTTGCAAATAAAAAGATGCATTCTGAGACAATGTGAACATGAAAATGTGTATTTATCTGTGGCTTTTTGTGTGCGATGAAGAATTTATCAGACATTTGATGTAGTATGCAAATAATAAAATAAGGCTTTCTCGGCTCTCACGCCGCCAACTTCGCATTGACGACAGTCTGCCAGGCGCTGAAGACGAGAACAAGGACGTAGATGCCGGCCGTGATGAAGCAGTTGTAGGCGTTGCCCTCGTACGCGGTCCAGACATCGGTCTTGTTCGTTGACGCCGGTACAATGTCAACGCGCAAGGCGGGTGATTTAATTTGAAAGAAGGCACCTGATTTGTGATTTAAGGTAACTGTAACACTTGTTTTAGCTCACCTAACAGCAAGAACATAATAATGCCCCAAACGGCAACGACCGAGCAGCAGGCTGAGCACTTGGGGCCGATAATTTTCATTCTAGCTCTTTAGGTAAAGCTGATTGTAAAAGTCACAAAGTCGGAAAGGGCTGATTTTTAGTCACACCAAGAGTGATAAGAGTTGATTGGAGTAGAGAGGGAGATGGAGTAGTTTTTTTTGGAGGGTGAGTTGAGAGAGTTAGAGAATGAGATCACATGTATGACGAATAATAATATATTTGGAGAGAGCACTGGGAGTTAAGAGAGTGAGAGAGAGAACACACGCATAATGGCAGTACAACACAAATCTACTTTATGTTAGTAATACTCAACTAAGTACAAAAGTGGGGAGAGAACGAAAGATAAAAAAAGAGTAGAGAGTAGAGAGTTGAACAAAAAAATAAACGGTGGGAGAAGAATCGTGCATTTCACTTTGAATTATAGTCCAGAACTTAAAAAGTTTTTTTCGTTTTTTTTACTCAGAACAACAGGAGATGATCTACATAAGCAGCGCAGCCATGATCTCGCGGTGGTGGTGGTGTTCTCTCTTTTTTTGTTAAATTTTGCATAATTACGAGTGTCGTTTGATCGCATAGTTCACACCGTCGAATGTTAGTAATAAGCCATCATTGTCGGTTAAACTTGTGTCGAAATACAGCTTGATAAAGTGCTGAAAAAAAATTAAATAAAAATATTTTCAAATTAAAAAAAACTCACTGGTAAGTTGGGTCGGAATAAAACGGAAAAATGAAGTAGAACAAAGCCCATGATGAAAATTGAGATGAACAGTAGAAAGAATTGCTTCAGCAGATATGTCTCGGACAGTCCGGTCCTGAATTTAATTAATTTAAAAAAAAATATTTTAAATACTTACACTTGCTCCACATCCTGCTGTTTCTCGTCGACCGGCCCAAAGTGACGCTCAATCTCGGCTTGCTCGCGCTCCTCTTCGGTCAGTTGCTCCTCCGAGTCGACGCTGGTCTCGGATGGTGGCTCCTCCTTAATTACCATAAAAAATCAAAATTAATAATTTGTCTACCTGGTCCATTGTCGGAAATAAATGTGAATTTGAAAAATACGTCTTTTGTTTCGTTTTTGAGATATCACTTGACTCTAAAAGTGAAGTGGTCACATTTTCAAGTTGATTTTAAGATTTTCTTTTTGATTTCGAATAAATTGGTAAAATGATTTTTTTTCTCTGTAAGTTCGTTTGTTTGTTGTGTTGTTGTGTTTTGAAGCGGAGCAGGGCAGCACGAAAAAAAAACAATAAAATGGATAAATGGTGGAAAGAAAATTGGTAATTCAATCACAACTGGCCAACCCAAATTGCAGTTAGTGTTCTTGT
>SCLD01095985.1:0-11611 GCA_004367895.1 Oikopleura longicauda | reverse complement strand
GACGGTAACATTGTACAGTGTCGTCTCTTCCAAGTCATTGATAACAATGCCGGCATAGTCGGTGATGAGCATCGATACATTGGTCAACTCGGACTGATAGTAGACGCGGTAGTAGACGGCATACTCAACATCATCCCATTTCAGTGTCACTTCGTTCGGTGTCAATTTGACACGTTTGAAATTATCTGGTGGGTTCAGTTTTGTCCACTGGTTAATGGTTGTATTGTAGCCACGTGTCACTGAAAAATAAATGATTAGTAGGTGACTGATAAAAATAAAATCTACCCCGATTGACCGGAATAACACGAATATCATAGTTAACAAATGGCGTCAATTTGTTAGCGAAAAACGACAATCTATGCGTCAGGCCATCAACTGCCCAGATTGAAGCCGGTGAGTGAATATCCTCCGAATGTTGAATGTGTGCAATCTCGTACTCAACGGCTCGTGTCGACGCATGAAACGCCACTTCAATGCCCGTATTGTTGTGAAAGGTGACGCGCAAGTTCTCGGGCGCTTCCAATAATGATGCTGAGCGGTAACGTGTTTTGAGACCATCGTACTTTTCGTTCCATCCCCAAATTGTATATTGATACATTAAACCGGGCATCAGATCGGTCAGCTGGCCACATGCACCATCAGTGAAATCCTTGAGTCGGGCAAGTTTGTCTTCTGATTTGACGGATGCATAGTGAATCGTATATCCCTGGGCCATATCAACCGGCGCCCAGCAGATCTTTGCTGAGGTGGTGTGATACTCAACAGTTTCAAGTTCGATCGGCTTCTCCAAGAACGTGTCAAATGATACATCCTTTGGTTGACCCGTACTCTCCTTGCCCTCCGCAATCACTTGCAGCTTGTACGTGCTGCCCGGGAGTAAATCAACCAGCTTGAATTGCGTGTCTTCACTCTTCTGCGTTATCTTTTCATTTTCAACTGGATTAACGGCATGATAAATCAGTGTATACTCGATTGCACCCGGAACGTCTTGCCATGATAGCTTTGTCGTTTTATCCGTTCGATCCGACACTTCGACCATTTGCGTGGGCGCCAGCTTTGTGTACGAGCTCAACGTGCCGTTTTGACCAATTTGTGTGCCACGCTCGGCACGGACGTAGACGGTATACTTGACATAAGGATTGAGCCGTTGAATTGTTGTGTCCAACGAGTCCGACAGCTGATACCGGAGTCGCGTCATTTTGGCATTCGCTCCCGACTTGATCTTGTCAGATTCTACGTACTGGATGCGATATTGTTGAGCGCCTTCAACTGGTGTCCATGTCAATCGAATACGATTATGAGTTCGAGAGGCAACAGTAACTTCGGGTGCGTACATGTAGGTACGCCAGGTGAGAATCGTTTCTTGTGAGTAGTAAATGCCGGCGGTGGCGTGGATGACGAATTGATACTTGGTGTCCGGCTCCAGATCCGGTATCCAGCTGTGTCCATTGACCGTATTTTCAACTAGCCACGTGCGGTTGTCACCACTAGTTCATGCAGTTAAAGATTTGTTCATTTAAAATTTTTTAAATAATAAACCTGATGTGATACGTTTTATCCGAAAAAGCATTCCAAATCAAACGGAGCATCACGTCGGACGTGAAATCGACGGTGAAACCCGAGATTGGCGTAATTTCTAAATACAATCAAATTACCATATGTATCATTTTCGCGTTGATGAGTGGGTAAACGCGTGTAGAGTTGGACATTGAACTGACTACTGCTAATTGGTTCAACGTGAAGTGGTAAATTAGGCTCCTGGTTAGAGGCAATTAGCTCGGAAACAACTGTGTCAAAGGTGGTCGGTTCGGGTGGGTAGTGGTTAAATCGACGTTTTTTTCTGAATAATGCTGCTAATTGCGCGGTTGGATTCGATGGCAAAGGATACCGCACGGCAAGAAACAGTTCGTTTTTCAGGAACTGCTTATCTTCATTCAGCAAAGAATTGAGTACTTTTGTCATTTCTGCTTCGAAATGATCATCAAACACGTCCTGCGGATAGTGCAGCGCAGTTTGTTGTGCAAGATATGTTTGATGTGTCTGGTTTATGAAGTATTTGAACTCATAGTTAGTGAACATTTCATTTGACCGGTTGATTATTTTGCGAAACAAAGGCAAGTCCAACGGCCAGGCTCCCTCAGACACATGAGTCGTTTGATTCAACATTAAAACCGCTTCAAATAGACGAATGATGAAACTTGTGTCCTTCCGGTTTGGAAGTAAATATGGCAATGAAGCGAACAGTTTCCTGATTTTTCTGTGGTCCAAGTTATCTGCCTGATCATAAATGAGCTGCACCAACTCCTCATTTGACAGCTCACTATTTGCAGTGGCAAGGTAGAAGATGAACTTGGCTGTTACTTCAGGTGGAAATAAATCGCTTAAAAGAGCCTCGACTTTGCCGCTGGATGAAGCGGCGATAATGCGATCCATTTTATGCTTTGGAATGACGTCGATGGCATGGTCAATGAACCAGGTGATGTAATCGCGTCTCATCTGTGACAAGTTCAACAAGTTCAACAATGTCGAAAACTGTTCAAAATAGTCTTCTGTGACGAACATGTGAATGTTGTTAATGATGAACCGTTTTATGGGTTCATTTTCGCTCGTCGTATTCAAGTTCACTAACTCGTCAATCAAGTAAAATATGCGATCAGATGGCAAAAGTTTCTGCGCCAAGGCAACCGCTGCCGTGCCATCAAATGACACATCATGTATGTCCTCGAATGATTCAATGTGTTTATGCTCCGGTTGGAATGGGATGATCTCCATCGGTCGCTGATTGACCAACAATTCAACTAAGGAGCAAAAGTATTTGATTTTTCGCTTATCGAGTCCAATCAAAGTCATAATCTTTTCGACTTGTTTCTTTTTGAATGGTGACCAGAATGTATCGCTTAGTTCAAGAATGACATCTCGCAAGTGTGGATGGGCCAATGTTTCCCACGATGATCCGATCAAATAAGTGAAAACAGATTGATGCTGCGGTGGTATGATCATTTTGATAATGTTCTCGGCGGCAATTGGCAACGTCGGCAACACATCGCCAAGGGGTACGTTGTGAATCATGACGATGTTGCCCTCGATAAATGCGGACCTCAACATCGCTTTTTGTTGCGGGGGCTCGTTTATAACGTCGAACACGCTCATAAACGTTTGATACTCGTTGTAATCAAAGCGGGCATCTCTGGCATACTGTTTCACATGATTAATGTTGTTGGCCAAATCAGCAAACGAAACTGAGCCGGAAGTTGTCAACTTTTCAACGAATCGATTGACATGACCAACGAGTGCGAGAATTTTGCGTTTTTCGTTGTCATTTGTTTCGGTTTGCTCGAAAATGAGGTTGATATTGCTTTGAGTCGTCTTGTCCGGAACAACGTTAATGATGAGTTCGTTGAGGGGCATGTTCTCAAAGGGTTTCGGGGTTGTTATAGGGGACATAGTCGTTATGACTTTTATAGAACGACGAACAGGTGGGTTATCTGTAGCATTCAATGGAACTGTAGTACTGTTCACGCTGGCAGATTGTGTTGTGGCGGTTGATATAACCGTCGTTGTTGTTGTAACTGTGGTACTTGTGCTAATGGTGAAAATCATACTAGTAGTGAAAGTGCTCGGGGTTGTGGTGGTGGTAGTGGTTGTTAAACTTGTAGTGGTTGTGCTAGTGGTTGCGCTAGTGATTCTACTTGTCGTTGTGATGGTACTAGTGGTCGATGTGGTAATTACGATTATCCCTGCTCTTGGTTCTACGTGATTTCTATGTGACATACTTGTTTGTGCTTTAAACGCTGTTGGATATGAGTCGGAAATTGATGAGAACGCTTGAATTTCAACTTCATATCGTGTCTGTGGCCGCAAATCAGTCAAAAGGATACTTTCTTCGGTGGCAGCAATTTTGTGCGTTTGAATTCGCTTATTATTCTTGTCATTTGTGACTTTTATATTGAAAAAATCGGCATTTGGCACTTGTAACCATTTGATCATCATAGTCGTATCCGTCGATGTCGACACATCCTGGCGAAGCTTTTTAATGTATCCAAGCTTGGTGATGACGGTCAACTGCATTGGCATGCCCACCGTATTTGCATTCTCACCGAAGACTTCAATGTTGTAAATCGAATTTGGAACCAGATCAAGCAGCTCGATATTCGAATAAGGAGTGTATTGAATGCGTTTTTCGGATTGTTCGCCGCTAGTATCAGTATACGCAAATTCAACACGATATTGAATAGCACCAGCTGCATCCTTCCAGTCCAACACCATATGATCGTCATAGACCTCGTTCATCGCCAAGTAGTCAACGCCTTCAATCTTTGTGTACAACTCAAGTCTCGCAGCATCAGACACAATATGACCATAAGCACGCAGGACGAAAATGTAGTGGTGGTTGGGCTCGAGTTGCTTGAAGGTGTGTTGAAAGCCGTCTTCAATTAAGACGTGTTGAATTTGTGAGTCGTCATCATACACGTAAATGTCATATTTGTTGATGTCCTCGACCAAATCCCATGCCACCGTCACTTCATCGTCAAATACGGCGATACCACGAAATCGATCTGGTGTTCGTGGCCGTGTATAGAAGGATTGTGTCATCAATGAGCCAGCAGTGAACTTGTTGAAAGCTTCAATTGTTATATCATGCTTGGCATTGTGTGTCAATCCAGTTGGCGTGAAAGTGTGACCCTCTAATGTCAATGGTCGCACCTTTTGTTCCTGTGTATAATCGCCCGGGCCAGTGATCATCACAATGTAATACTCGGCGCCCTCGACCTGGCTCCACTTGATGATGAAGCCATCTGCCGAGACCTCTTCACCACGGGGCACACTGTACGGGGATAAAATTGTTGTTGGCGCTAGCAGTGTCCGCAGATGTACCGGATTAGGCCATGAAAACGAGATTTGATTCTCGCCCATAATTTCGAATATGTAGGCGAAATTCGGATGTAGCTTGTTCACTGTTGTCTCGAGTGATGTAACTGATATCTTTTGGACACGCTTCTTTTTCTTGTCATCAGTCAACACAATAATTGTGTACTTATTGGCCTGGTCAATCGCTTTCCAGCTAAGATGAACCGAGTCATGCGTCAGTGAATGGTGCTCTACCGCATCCGTTGTCTTCAAACGCGTCACGAAATGCGTGATTGCATTCTCCGAGTACGTCTGCTTGTTGACACCGCCCAACCAGATCTTGTATATATTGCCTGGTTTCAAGTTAGAAAACTCGCGCTCGTTTTCCTCAGAAAGTATGAACACTTCAGGCGCCAACGCAATCGTATCATCGGAGACATTTCCCATCAAGTACTTAGAACTCTGATCCCAGCTGACGCCAATTTTTTCACACTTCAGCTTGTCCGCCTTCCACCGCGGACAACGCTGTCCCCGTACCATTGCAAAGCCAGGTCGCATAATATGACGAGCCGGTGCGGTACACTCACGAATAATCATATAATAGTATTCGGCGCCACCCATCGGTGCCCATGTGAACGTAGCCGATGAGTTATGCAATAGCTGATTGTTTGTACACAGTTGCTTTGCCGCCAACAGCTTTGTGTATTGAAACAAGTTAGTCGTTCGTGATTTAACCGCCACACCGTCAAGCTCTCGCGTCATATGGGCCGTCACTGAGATAGTGTACTGAATGCCCGGCACGAGTGCCTCAATGTACGCGTGCGAAACGCCCAATTCACGCGAGACTAGGCCGTCTTGTGGTGAAGGCTTGACTTGAATATGATATTTGACTGACTTGGGCACGTCGCCCCATTCAATCTCCAATGCCGAATCCTCTTGATGCGGAGAATGGACATTTTCAGGCCGACAGAGCAATGTGATAAAGTCAGCGGATAGATCATCACCTCGTGTTTTTTCACTGACCGCCCACACCTGTATTGAGTACCTGTGTGCGTTTAGTAAGTCAGGTACAGTGAACTGAGTGGTGTTGGTCACGTGAAGACCGGCCGATTTTAACTCGTCCAAGTCGAGTATTTGAATGCGGTACGAGGCATCGAAACCGACATTGCTCCACGAGTATGTGACGTGATCACAATCGGACAGATCCTCGTCTTTTGTCAGATGAGTTAGTGGCGGGAATTCCGCGTAGAACGGCATTATCATCCACTCGCCTTCAGTCACGTTGCCATAGTAGTCATATGCTAGTGATCTAATTTGCAAAACATAGCCTTGCACCGGCTGAAGCGCAAACTCTATCTCATTTTTCGTGTACTTTTCGTGATAGTAAAGGGGCTCATCAGTACTCTCAATCAGCGTATCTTCGCGATTAAACAATTTGATTTCGAACCATTCCGCGCCTTCTTCCGTCACCCAGTCAATCTTTGCTTCTTGATGCGAGGCAACAATGGTCAAATTGTCAATAGGTGGGGGTGAAGTGAGAAACTCAATGATCAACGGCTCGGATTGTGTCTTCATATTTTCAGCCAAAATCGTCATGTTGTAAATTTGATTGTAGGGCAGCGAGCGCGTGTCAATCTCAAGATAGGGCTGGCGAATGTTCTCCACCACCATTTGATCGAAGCCATACTTTATCATATTTACCGATGAGTCAATCTTGAGCCAGTACCAGTCTGCTTTGAAGACGGGTAACCACTCGAACACAACCACCGTTTCGTTGTGTCTTACCTCCTCGGCAATTGTTACATTGAAAACATCGTGAAGTTGACTCTCCCAGCGCCGGAAAAAGTAGATGTAGCCTTCATCCTTGTTCACCAGGCCATACTGCTCCGTGTACTCGTCATAACGGTCCATGTCAAGGTCATACATGCGACAGACACCCTTTGCCGTGCTGTAGGCAATGGCATGACAGACAAAATCAGGTGATTGTTCCTCGCAACAGAAAATGTTACATTCTTCGGGGATTTGAGTTTCCTTTTCGCGATACGGGATTGCCGGCCACGTCTTCGAGTTGTGCCCAATATGATCCTTGATACATCGCTGATTCTCGGTGTCGGATTTGAGCTTGATGGCGTACATGACCAACACAAGTGATATGTACTTTTTGCTTTTGTCCTTTTGACCTCCACTGGAGGAACTACCTCCATAACTGAATGATGTACATTAAATCGAAAACTCGCAACTGTAAGTACTAACGTGATCGCCATTGTAAAGCGAGACGTAAATTACAGGAATTTACGCTGCTCAGCTTATATGTGGCTCTCAAGGTTGGTGGCTCTATGTTCGAGAGTATGACACTCGTCACATGCGTTTTATAGTTGATCTGCATAATTGGAGACGGAATTATTAACGAGAGCAACAATGGATGCAATACATAAGCTCGTTCATGAGCCAATTACGTGAAATGCTGTTGATTTCATTTTCTCCCTTTCTATGGACAATGCAACGTTTTGTTTGACAGTGAGTGTTACACAGAAAAATTCTTCATTTTTAAATTTATGTGTCTATTTTTTCTATTGACTATTTTCAATGACTACTCAAAGACTACTCCGGTTAATTAAGGGTGAGTTTAAGGTCACTGATCAGATGGTGCCATCTATGCTTCGTAATGTAACATCACCTTTACGAAGCGTTACTATTGTATTCAGGATAAACTAGGCTAAAACTCGAGTATAAATGAAGTGATTTCTTTGTGATTGCCAAAATGAAGCTCACCAGTCTTCTACTGGTATTTGCCAGTGGGATTAACGGCAGTTCAGAGACATATGACTTGCCACATTATTCACCTACAAAGGCGTTCGTAGCTAAAACGTGGAAGCGAGTTGATGCACTCACGTCTCTTGAAACACGACTTGAGGATCATCAAGGTCTTGTGGGAATCAATACGTTTGCCTCATGGGGTACATCAACTATTGGCGTAGTCCTGCTCCCTATAGCTGCTCCAACTGGTGCCGTAGTTTGGGGCGCTGGTGTCCTTGGTCACATGTTCACCAGCATGCATGATTGCTTTGTTAGTGGCGAAGCTTCGAAAGAAAGAAGAGAAATAATGCTGAAAAATGGATATGACCGGGAGTTGGCAGACTTCATCCGTGTTCATATGCAACTAGATATGAGTGTCAACGAGATTCGTCAGTTCTATATCGAAGAAAAGTCATCATCTTCAAGTAAACTCGGAGCGGGAGTTTTGCTTATAAAAATGAGCACGAAAGTCGCCGAAAGCAAGGAGCTCTCACCAGAGCTAGCCGACTCACCAAATATGATGAAGGCTGCTGTTAACGCACTTGCCACTGACGCTACTAACATTATCAACGCCATGGAGGCAGGGAAATGGACACAACAAATTGCACTGTCAACGCAGACATACGCGGTCGTTGCTTCTGTATGGCTGGTTCAAAGTAAGTCTGACCTATGACACTCGGGATTATCTCTTTTTTAGCATACGATCTATATCGTTCAATGAACTTCGAGCATCCAGAACTTGCAAAGACAAGGAAGCTGATTCGAAAATTGACAACACTCATCAACTTGATTCAAGAAAACGAAAATGCCCAACAAGCTTTACGCATCCAGGAGCTTGAAGCAATGGTACAAACACTTCGAGCATCAGGCGGTTAACGATACAGTCCGTCATACGCCACCTCATACAGCCTGTGTCTCACTTAGTTCCTCTAACACCATCCTAAGTGGACTCAGATCTTGAATATTTTACGATGCCGAATCAAAGTCACATATAAATCAAACCTAACTACGCACCTATTATTACTTTCCTGCAAAATGTATATTTCCCCTTGTTATTCCGGTCGCAACTGTCAAGAAACAACTAATACAAAATCTGCATGAAAAACGTTTTGTTCAAAGTAAGCCTGAATAATCCAGCTATAAAGAGTACTATAAACTACTGTTCTAAAACCGTGGCTCCTCGGTTTGATTAGTACTATCTTCGCATTGGGTGTTATGATATTACTGATATCGACTAAAATTGATAAAATGAAGATAAAAAACAATGTTTTTGTCATTGTAACTTTCTAGTTTTTCGATTGCCCCCATCCGCTTTCCACACACTCATTCGTGTTCACACTCCCCATTGCGCCCGCTTGCTGTTATCGAGAATTAATTTTAAAAAAAAGCGGCAAAAAATGTCCCAGAATAGTGAGAGTCTTTTTGATTTTGACATGTCAAATCTGGATGATCTGGAACTGGATGACTTGGATGATATTGACTTCAACATGGATCTCGAGAAGGTGAGTTTTTATCAAGTTCAAATTTGGGAATCAGTTTTTTTTTTTTACAGGAGTTGAGCCTTGACGACAATGACGACGCCTTTGGTGACATTGACACGCAAAAGTCAATCGACCAGTCAGATGAACCAACAGTGGACGACTCCCAACCGGTTTTTGACCTGGCCGAGATGTACTCAACGCAGGAAACGAACACTCAACCAAACAGTCAAAATCAAAAATGGGATCCAAATGTGACGCCCGAGAATGTTTTCTTCACGCCGGAACAACCTCATGTTAAGACGGTCTCATTCCGCTCGCCAGTCGAGGTTGACTCACCCAGGTTATTTTACTTGTTTAATTTGAATTAAATTATTATTTAAAATAGTCCGATGTTTGTGCCAATCGAGAAGAAGAAGAAGAAGAAAACGAAGTCAACCAAGCAGGCGACGAAGAAGAATGTGACAATACAGGAAGTGCGTTCAACTGCTAAGGAAGCCTTCTTAGCGCCACTAAAGTAAGCTTAATTTTTATTTGAAATATTTTATTTTATTTTCAATAGGATGCGCATTGACAACGCCAACAATGCCATTCCAAAGCACAAGCAGTTGATTGCTTCCAGCCCCGTTGCGACTGGATCAACCGTTGATACCGAGGAATTTGTATGTAGCTTCATAATGTACTTTTTAAATTAAATTAAAATCAAAGTCGAATGCGTTGAAGGAAAACGCCGAAGCGGCCGCCATCTACACGCGCATTATGGGCAAGGCCGGCTTGCATTTGGACGAGTTCGAGGTAGTTTTAAAAGTGTTTAAAATTAATCTGCTTTTTGCTCGTATTAGAACACGACGCCGGACATTGACGAATGCTTGAAAATGAAGGAAAAGTATGAATCACTGAAAGAACGGGCTGAGGTGGCGGCGTTGAAAACCGCCCAGAAACGAGAACAACTACGCCAGTTGAATGAACGACGCGAGGCGGCTCTACTACGGGTTAACAATCAACGCCAGCGTCAGGCGACGATTAAGGGGCGACTCCAGGCCAAGTTGAAAATGCGCAAAGAAGAAGAATGAAAGAGACTGTTTAATAAATGTTAATAACAAATGCGACTTGAATTACTTGTGTTGTATCAAATTAAAACAATGTTTGTTTTTACTAATGGAGAGAAATTTATTTGTGCCGAAACGAAATACTCAACGATCGAATTTGGTTGAACAGTAGGTGTTATTAATAAGTACTAATAATAATAATAAGTATTAATAAGTAATATTACATGTTGATGTAGACAGTGGCAGTGTGATCATGTTTAATTTGCTTGAAGCCAAATTGGGCTAAGTTAATGGTGTTATTTTGGCGCATGATTTCCAGCATTCGCCTGTCGTCTGACCCTTGTGCGGTGCCCCACGTCGAAAGTGTTGATCCAATAGTGGTCGTGATGGGTAGTCTTTGTTGCATGGGATGCATGTGAATGGCAGTATCCCCCTATGTACATTCATATGTCCGAGCCAATCTTCTTTCTTTGTGAAGCGTTTACTACAGAATTCACACATCCATGGTTTGACACGATCTGGTTGATGCGTTGCCTTGTGCATTGTAATGCCCTTGGTAAGTCCCTTTTGATTAGTCCGACAGACGACGAAACTGCACTGGTCACACGCCCATTCGAGTTTTACATTTGGCGGCAATTGATGACACGTTCGCTTATGCTCGACCAGTTTGGTTTTATTCTGGTATACTTTGCCACACTCGTCACACGTTTGATAGTCAATTAAGTGATCCTTGCGAAAGTGAGTCTTCATGCGGACTAGAGTGGTGAACATGCGTTCACATCCTTCCTGCTCGCATTTGATCGTCTTCTCCAAATGTGCGAATTTCATGTGATCCTTTAGCGTAACCATATTCGCATAGGTTTTGTCGCAAATGTCGCATTTGATGACAATGCCCGTGTGCTTGTCGCGAAAATGCGCCCTCATCAGCGTCTCGTCGGCGGTCACATAATCACACTCGGGACATTGTTTCTTTTCGCCATGCGTTACTTCAGTGTGTTTCTTTAAAAAAAAAGGGGATCGGTAAAAATAAACTTCAAATTCAATCTTATAGCTGTGGTACTTCTCTGGATCCCCAATTAACCTTCAACGCGTACTCGGTGCTAAATTTACTGTCACATTGTGCGCAGGCGAAGTTCTTCTCGGCATGGACGCGTTTTTCATGCTTCTGTCGATATGCAACATTCTGGAACGTTTTGACGCAGCCGGGGAAGGAGCATTTTAACACGCCACTCACTTGTTCCAAATCCTTTGTTGTTGCCGTCGTCGTCTCACCATCATTACTAATGCGTCTTTTTCGTCGCCGCTTGGTTTTAACCACTTCTTTCGCCACTGGTTCGGCCTCATTGGATTTTTCATCGAGCTTGGGAAAGAAATTGTCTGGGAATATGGTATCAATCACTTCAATTTTGATACCATCATCATTAACTTCATCCTCTGCAG
>SCLD01095974.1:0-11613 GCA_004367895.1 Oikopleura longicauda | reverse complement strand
AGAGATAAAACTCAAATATGCACTAATACTTCCTAATAAGCATGAAGGTGTGCAAACACAGTGAGTGTGTTCTGTATTTTCAGATTTTACAGTCAAATAATGTGCAAATTATTATTATTGTCAAATGAGCTGAACTCGGTTGTAAATTTACAGTTTATGCAACGGGTTCGGATACAGTTCGTCGGAATCGATACTCCTCTTGAATGGGCGTACTCTGAAAATCAGATCAGATAATTATTAATGGCATCGTGTCATGATGATATATATATTTACCTGAAGCGAGATAATGGATCGTTTAATCTCTCTTATCCAGTTCATTTTAATCTCTTTAGAACTGGTGCAAATGTTCAACTGGCGCTCGGCTGATCTGAGACAAAATCGATTTTGTTTTGCCTTTTCATCGTCAATCTGGAGCCCGTCAAGTGGTAGTTCAATTTTGAACACATAATCCCCCGTGTTTTCTTGTTTCTTGCACAAGACAAGCGACTTTTCATATAGGAACATATATCTAAATAAATAGTTTAATATTAAACAGTCAAGTTTGATCAATCAATAAAATTGACCTGGATATATTGCGCATTGATACTCGTACGCGATTGCGCTTAGTCTCGACTTCAACGGGCCCATGGAATATTAATCGCCCGACCATTAACAGTTTGTCATAGCCGGTTATGTTTTTGAGCGAGTCGTTGACCGATTGGAGACATTGGAGCATGACGCTGAGTGCCTGATTCAACGTGGTGCAATTTAATTGCCGCTTCTCGCCATACTTGACAAGTTGCCCGAGCAGGAGCTGGTATTTGGTGAGCCTTTGAATGGGTTTCAGCAAGTAGGCTAAATTTGAAAAAAAGAGTTAAATTTGAATATGATAATCTCATCTATTTGTTATAGCCAAATTTACTGTACACAACGGGTGACTATTACCTGATAGTGGCAGTGCATGATTAAGCCGGTGTTGACATGTTTGAAAGAATTCACTCTTCTCCAATTGCTGCCGAATTTCGCCCGATTTCTTTGAGTGTTGACAGTACGACGCGTACATGTTGAAATTGTCGGCATACTCAAGAAAGACACGGCCAATATTGTCGAGGTTTGATTTGGCCTCTTCCAGCGCCGGTAGCCAGACAGTATGATGAAAGGTGTAGATTTCGTCGAGATTGCCAAAGATGACGACACTGTTACACAATTTAAAGGCGATTTCAAGTCAAAAAAAACTAACCTGTTGCCGCGGATGACGTCAGGACAGGCAACATTACTATTGATCTCATCCGAGTAGCCCGTCAAAATTTGGCCCAGCTCTTTTATATAGAGTATTTCGGTGTTTATTAATTCACGTACGATCAAATCGATTTTGTTAGTATCCTGCTCGTCGGCCGACAGTGAGCTCTAAAGTATGACATAAAAGTCGTAAGGTAATGAGCCCTTTGCCAAAGTAAAAAAAACGCTTCAAACCTGTGATGACGATAGTGTATCGCGAATTCGCGGTTTCTCCTCTTCCGACATGTCTGACGATGTCACCTCCTTTGGAATGGGCCCTTCCTCATCATGCGGGTCGACGCTCGATGTTCTAGATCGGGATAATCCGGGCGGCGGATAATCCGTTTTAAGCGCCGGCGGGTCCACCAATCGTGGTTCAACATGCTGGACGGGTTTTGGCGGGGTCGGTTGGTGGCGTTTTAGACGCACATACTGCTCATTTAACGCTCGTACCTTCTCACATACGCTTGATATCCGCTCGCCATGGTGTCTAGTGGCAAAAGTGTCAGCCCCATTTTGAGTATCGTTTTGGGTGTGCTCGAAAATTGACAATTTTGTTGAACTAGCAATCATCGCCTCCAACTCGACCTCATCAGCAGCATTGTTTGATAACATTGTCGTCGCCTTCTCCCACCAGGCTTGCGCCTGTTCGATTTGATGCGCAATTTCTAAACTGCGTTCAAGTCGCTCACGTCGTTGTTTTGTTGCTTGGTTAATTTGACAAATAATGGTTTCCAGGTAGCGACATTTGGGCACGACGGAATCAGCGCCAAAAGTGGCAATTGATTCGCCAAAATGGAACAACTCTTGCCCACGACAAATTACATCGCGCGAGTCGACATGATACTGGGCATGATCTGTTAATAATTGTCGAATCCATGCCGAGCCCTGGCCATACTGCTCGGATGAAAGCAACGCCGATTGAGCCAGTAGACTGGCGACCAGATGTTTGTAGCCTGATTCGAATGAGCGTAATTTTACAGCCGCCTCCATTCGATTGCCATGGGCCTGCCATAAGTCACTGGGAGAGAAAATGTGGTTGTTGGAAGAATCAAATTAAGATGTGATTGAATTAAACTTGTTAAATGTTTAAACAACTGCGTGTTGCAACACCGACTGTTATCAAACAACATTACATAATGCTAAAATACCTAAATGAAGCATTGAGCTGTTTTAACTTGTCCAGCATGATGTTGACACTTGCCACATATTTGCGCGTGTACCGCTCGCGATAACGATCAATAATCGTATCGCCAAAATTAATCGAATCCAGCAACTCGTCCATAATGATCAAAAACTCAAAGTTCTGGCGCTCCTTTTCGAGGAGACACTGGTTCTCGTCATTTGGCATCTCAGTCGCCTCGATCTTCGCCGTGTACTTGACAACTTTTTTGGCGACGCGTTGCGTTTTGCGTGTAAAACGATCAAACGTGATCGCCAACTTCATATAGTGCTCGTAGTGGAAGGGCGCATTGCCACCGAATTGCTTTGGTAGATCGATTGCATGGATCCACTCTGTAAGTTGCTCCTCGCTGGGGATGATCTGAAATGTGGATATAGGGGATGAGCTCTGCGTAATTAGTGCCAGTCATTCAGGAACGCAATTGTGGCAGGCATATTAGTGGTTTCAACGATTGCGTCACTGATCAGTGAAACGTAGCCGAAAATTAACCTTGACGTGAATGTTGCCATATTCTGTCAATCGAAATGAAGCTTCTGACAGGACGGCTTGGAAACCGCTCGGTCTCATTACGAGGATATCTTTCAACGGGGGTATTTGGCTTGCTTTTTTTTATTTCGACATAAAGTCACTTGGAATCATGGTCATAACTGGACCGAAATACCCACACTGTAACATTGAGCCGTGTCTCGGTAAGCGTTTCATTGAGCAATTTCAAACATCGTTTGACTGAGAACCACGTTGATTGACGTCGATCGACCAGCACCAGTAATTTGGTTTCGCGTCTGGTTAAAAAGGTGAGCTGAGTGAAACATGCAGCTGCATGATGAAGCGCTCACCTCTTTTGGATGTAGTTGACGAGACGCACAAAATCAGGGTGACTCAATTCAACATCGCGTGGCAAGACGAGGATCTCGTTCCCATTACGATCAACCGATCCGTCCAATTTGTACACATAGCCCAGGCTGAGCAGATCGAGAATGGACTCACCATCCGAGTGGCCACCGAGGGCGTCTAATTGTTGACGCAACTCAGCAATCACCACCTTAAGCCGATCCAGCTCATGTCGCGTGAAATTGGCCCATTCTCTCATCCTTTAAACACGTTTTTTGTGTTAAACAATTTTGACAAAAATCTATTTGCACATTTTTTTTTCTTTCCCGGACTTAGTCTATGCAACATATGACAGATTGTCGTCAGCAACTATACTACTAGTGCGGTATATAACTTACTTGAAATGGGTCTGAAACATTCGGATGGTCTTGATGTGAGGGCTTTTAACTATGTGCACGTTATGGTTCTGCTGATTGTCAATTTAACTAATCCCCACGAGAGTGAAAATAGAGTTATGAACAGTGGTGCATTTTAGGTTCAATCGAGAGACCGCATTTCAGGGTGTGATATATTTTGGCCTTTTTGTGTTTCAAGTGAAAACACCACAACCGCAGTAATAAACATGTAGCGCGAGACTATGTTAATTTACTTTCATTAGGGCCACGCACACTACTACTGCTTTGTTAGCCCCTCTCATTTTAGCCGAGCAAAACTGGATTTTCATCAAAATTAGTTTTATTAGACGACGGTTGAAAACGATGGTCGGTAGTCCAGTAAATACACTTACAGTTAAGTTCGTTAGTAGCGATGCGACAAATTCTGACGATGCCCGCTCTGTTTAGACAAGGAGCGCTGTAATTATGGACCAATGTGATAAGTTACAGGTGCACATATCGAATCATGTTCCATTTTTGTCTCTCTAAATTTTTGATAAAATCAAAAAGTCGTCCAAAGTTTGGCTTGTTTGATTCAAACAAAGCTAATTGACTTCGCATTATTATCCAAATTTTTGTTTTACACTACTTTTGTGAGCACTGGAAACAAAGCTGAAGAAACCCAGGGTCATCTCCGACCGTTATGCCACTTTATTACCATCATCAAGGTCACAAACAAAAAAAGTCACACATGCACAAACAGACACGTTCACCGAAAGCGATAATTTACATGTCACAATCTGGCATTTGAATCAATCATCGTAATTACCTTTTTTGCACTTCTTTATCTCATATTCTCAAATTGCACGTTTTCTCTTGCCTTCATCTTTCATCCTTTTTGGCTGCCGTGTCTATATTTATATCTGGCAAAAAGGGTTGAGGATAATCTCCGATTTTTTTTGTTCGTTCTTGTCAAAGAAGTATAGAGACTATTGAGCAAATGCGGTGTAGGTTGATGGAACTGACAATTTTCGATGAAGAAACTGATGGAGAAAAGAAAAAGGATGAAAACGAAAGGGAAAGTCAGGCAGCGTGAGCGAGCCGAGACGGGATGTTGGCGATATTTTGTGTCCAGGTGGCGGCGGGAGAGGGATCCCTTTTTTGGAAGATTTTTTTCAAAGCTGAACCCGTCAAAAGTGACACATATGACGATGTTTTAAGTATTTTAAGCACCCTTTTTTGATTTTAATTAACTTGGCCACCACCACCACCACCACCGTCGGATTAGCTCGTCGTTTCTACACACTTCTAAACCCGAGGTTAATTGGGCTGGCCGCTCAATTACTGCCCCGGGTCTCGGGTCGATGTCTACCAATACTAATTGAGGACACCGTTTGTCAGTCAGTCGTGTGTGCGATTTGTACAATGGAAAAGGGCATATCGGAAATAAATTAAGTGATCGATCGTGTCAATAAACGATCATCAATCAGCAAAAACTGAGCAGGATGAGAACAGATGCTAATACGCCGTATTTCAAAACCAAAGAAACCGAACGACTGAGCAAGAAAGATTGATTTTGAGCCCGTATACATACTGCGGTATATCAAACATAGTCACTTTTGCATTGGCATGTGTTAGTGTGGTTGAATGTACATTTTTGGGCGTTTTTCATACTTTTCGTGAGTCAATCAGTGTATTTGTTGCGCCACCTTGTCTGTTACATTTAACAACATTCATATGCTGCGGATTTCCACTTCCACATTTAGTCAGATTGTTGAGAGGCCTTTTGTAAACATGAAGTAGTAGTTGGGGTTCTTATTCTGGAGTGAGCTGACCCACTCACCATAATTGGCCCACATTAACAACTTTATGCTGTTTGCGTTTGTTGGGTGCTCTTAGCAACCACTGAATGTTGGTTTCGTGCTTCTACTACTACCCCCTCATGGGAATTAAATCACGTAGCGTGTTTACGCCAATTGCAACCACACTACTTCGTCTTCAACGGGGCCCAAATCCGCTATTTATAATGCATAAAGACGAGTACATATATATATTTTGCAGTGAGCATCGCATGATGGAATATAGTCTATTTTGGTTAATGAAGAAAGGCAAGTTTACACTGATAAGGTCGAGATAATGTCGTCGGTTTCGCGGCAATTATTGCAGCTGGCCATTGGCAGCGTGTGTATGTCCGCGGCGCGGCGGATATATATGTCCACACGCGAGCGCACGCAGATTTGACACTTTACTACACTTAATGATACCGTTTGTGTGAGTGAGTCTACGTTTAGAAGGATGGCTAGAGTGGTATCAATTTAAATGTCGTTCCTGTCCATCTCAACCGGCTGGTTTGGGCGTTAACTTTTCAAAATACTTCTGAATATACATCATTGCCAAGTTCAACACTAAGATCGACTTACTTTATAGCTATTACTGGGCAGTTTGCGCATTTTAAGTACACTAGGATCCAGGCAGTCAAAGAACTCGTCCTCCTGAACATATCATTAAAAGTAAGATAATCTCTTTTGCCGTCATTAACACCAATTTGAAACCTGTATTCGCCTGTCGTCATTGCCAAGTGAATCACAGAATGGAAAGAGTCGCCGAATACATCGGGCCGGCTCGTGCGATGACATCAGCTTTTAATTTCAGCCTATTAACTTCAGAACGCCATAAAATGAGCTTACCTTGGTCAACTCAACACGAGCCGCGCGCTGCTCTTTGCGCGACCATGTGGCATCACTGGTACGACCGCGACCAAGTCGATCGTGACGCTGGAAGTAGACTTTGATGGCGATTTTGTCTGAATTTTAAAATTGTTTTTGATATGGACATCATAAACTATAGAAGAAGGTGGTAAGTTTTTAAAGTTATAGAAGCAAAACATGTCTACCCAATGGAACATATATCCAAAACTTGTTGATGGCTCACAGATGGACAGCCTTTGTTTATATGTTCCATTGATGTTCCTTCTACTTCTAAAAGTATGGTGAAAACATACCCAAGCTACGCGAGCCATCAATCAGTTCGCTTTGGCTAATTTGAAGTTCATTGATGAACTGGCGCATTTTGCCCTGTTTTTGGTGGGTTTACACTCATATTCTGTGATTTAAATTAACGTGTGTTGCTCTATGCATGAATTTGGTTAGAAAGTCAGCAGAGAGATGTTATATAAGCCCCGTTTCCTGCAACACATCTTTTATATGGGCGCCAACATGCGCCGAACAGCCCGGTATAATGTCGTCGCTGGCATGGCGGCTCGCATCAAATTCGCAATCAAAATGCTTTAATCAACAATCACGCCAAATAAAAAATGATGCGAGATCCCGTAACGACAGCGCAACTGGCCATTCTTTTCGACGGCGCGGAAGTTATTGTCGTAGATGCCCGTTTTTGGCTTGACACACCAACACAACTCGGTGGTCGGATCGCATTGTAGTTTGTTCCACTTTTTGCTGTTGGTGCTGTGTGAAACAAGATAATAAAAGGAAGTTGTAGTTTCATTATCTAACCTAGAACACGTTGGTACGGGTGATTTCGAGCAGGGCGCGTCTTCGTCATCATCATCCTCCCCGCTTGGCTTGATTGGCAGTCCAGTTGATCGGATGCGACGACGTCTGCTAAAGTGACTGATTAATTGTCTAACTCCCGGACTTACCTGGTCTTGTGATAGCTGTGACACTTGACCACCCACTGTCGCTCGACCTTGCAGTTGTTTGTTCGTTTCCGCGGCTGCGTGTATTTGTTCACCGGTTTGCTGGGCCGTTGTCGACTGCCCTGTTCAATCGGCACCGGTGTATTTGTGCTCTCCGTCTCGTCTGTCGTCAATAGCTGCTCAAAAATGCGCTGAGTTGCATCGGCATAATCAGCGCTCGTCGCATTCGCATCGAAACACTTTTTCCACTCGTGAAAGGAGAGGAATCCATCGGCATGGGCCAGGCCCACCTCGCTGACGTCGCACCGCGGCAGGAGATGCTTAACACAGCGCGACATTTTGCGTGGCAATTTGCGTTTGGCTTTGGCGCTCATTTTGGGCACTCTGTATGATCATTATCTTGGAACATATAACGGGGCTCGATAACGTGTCAAAAATGGGGGTTGAAGATGATCAAAGCCTACATAAGTCGGGCAGACCGCGCAACTCATGTTTCGACAGTTTGCCATCGTGATTCGTGTCGAGCAGACCGAAGTTCTGTTCTAGTATAGCCCCATGATCAGAGCCAAGTGTCGGCGTGCCATTGCCAAGGACGCTCAGTGTCATGAAGCCATCCAACTGGCGTTTTTCACGAGTCGGGCATGGTTCAACCTTTCTTAATGGGATGAAAGTGTGTGCTGCAAACCAGTGATGGCCAATTTTCATATGTAAACTTGAGTTTGTCACTTTTTTGTGTTTCCTCTTTTTTAAAGCCTAATTTCAATTATCCCAACTTCCTTGTTTTTCGATCGGGCTCGAGCTGACGCGTGTCAATAATCTGCTTGAGCTTCTCACACGTCATCTGATCCGTGTCGACCTGGTCATCGTCAAACGTGTGGATGTAGCGCGTGTCGGCAATGGGCACGCAAACGCAGTGTCGCTTCTGGTCCATGTCAAAACACATGACATCGGTGCTGCTGCTGCTCGTGGTCCGGGTGTTCGCGGTGTCCTTGGTTAAGGCTGGGGCAAGTGGGTTAATTATGTTGTTGCTGCCGAAAAAAATAAACAAATAAATAAAGTACTAAGGCATCAACCCCCGATCGTGTCATTGGCAATGGCGAAAATCGCGTTCAATCTCATTTACGCACAAAATCGCAAAATTTCTCTCACATTTTTCGTCTCACTGAAAAGGCGATAAACTTGTCATTTAACCATTTTTGTGCTGTTGAGTGAAAGTGCAAATATTCTCTCAAGTTCAAGTTTTCTCTGTTTGGTATTGGTGCTCTCGCCCCTTGCCGCACTCCACGACGCGCGCGCGAATGGAACATTGGTCTCCTTTCCACACCTACACCTCGAGTACTACTCTCTCTCTCTCGCTCCTAAAACGACGCAATATATCATGAACTTCTCTCGACTTAGGCTCAACACTGCTCAACATATATCGCGCGCGCGCTCGCGTCCCGCGCCACCACCACCGCACAATTCGCCTCGGGTAATACATACATCACCATAAATGACTTTTTCACTGCCTTTTTTGCAAGTCAGAGTGCAACAGCAGTAGCAGCAGCAGCCACGTTGATTAGTAGCTCTCTTCAACTTTTTTTATTTGCCAAAGTTTTTTGACTCATAAGTACGCGTTAATTGAACCAATGATTAGTTTGTGCAAATATCTCTCTACAGTCGCTCTCAAATAAACGCCACTTTAATTATCAATCAAAAAAGATTTGAGACTGTATATAGAGTAAGCCGAAAAACACAACAAAAGTGAGATGGGTAAGAGGGGCCGGGGAGCTCTTTTAGTACACACACACACAGTTTGCAGGTGAAAGATGGCAACGAGGTGAAAGATGTCTATCACTTCCTAGTTTAACAAAGAACACGGCGCGTTTTTTTGCGACATGTTTTATTTTATTTTTTTCACGAGGAGAAGGAGCTCTCGCTCTTGAATGCAAGTTGACGGCGAAACAAAAGTCGCTTATTTGTCAGGGTCAAAATCGAATTACTAGCTTGAACTAGCGTGTGTGTACCGTGAAATCGTAAAATTAGTTACGTTTCAATTCATCATCATAAACACACAATATCGAAAAATAATTGATTTGACCCCTGGTTTTGCCTTTGATACTGACATTTTGCACAGGGTGCCCTCATCCAACAATGCATTCCGCCGCAAAAACGGCTTATCATCCAGCAGTACCGCATTGATGGGCAGGGCGTCCGAGCTCCGGCTTTTTTGATTGAACCGGAGCATGCCGACGCGATTTGGCTTGGGCTGTTTCGAGTGATGATCATCGTGACGATCGTGATCGGCGGTTATGTGTTTCCATATCAAACGGTTCTTCAGTTTCAGTATCGCCTCGGTACAATCACAGCGACAGCTGACCGCATCTGACATTGCAAATTTCTCGGCGAAATTGTCGAGATTGGCTGAAAGCACGAATAGTGAGTTGACTCTGTCTCGATCCGATTAACACTCTACCTTGGTCGATTTCAGACTCGCAATCTGATTTACAACCAATTAAAAACAGCGTTTTCTTGTTCATCTTTTGCAAATGAAACCGTCGTATTTGACTGTACAACACTTGACAATAAACAAGTGACTTGCGGCTCGACACATCATAGGCGAGTATAATTATATCTGCCCATTCGGATAACTCGCGCACATCGGTCATTTCATTGATGCAACAGTCGGCATAGTTTAGCGTGTACGTTTTCTCGTTGTACTCCATATAGTAGCACTCGTTGAAGACATCGTTAAGGCTAAACCACTATTTGCCCACATTATCCTCGAGCGCTTCAACACTCACTCAGTCGAATATTCACCAATAAATCGGTTCGTGATGAGCCGCACAATCAACGCTGATTTGCCAACGCCCTCCTGTCCAAGAAACGCCACGTTAATGTCGTTCTGCTTAAAATGTTGTGTTATCTGTATCGGTCGGAAAGAGGGATGAGCTCACCTTTTCCTTGCTCGACCACAGGAAGTTCAACGATTTTTTTGATAAACTGGGCGAAGTTAAACTAAATCGCATTTCATAGTCGGTGTTACACACATTTGTGTGACTTACATTTCCTTCAAAGTGGGACTGCTGTGTTGCCGAAGGAGTAAGTTAATTTTCGAGCGATTAGGTTTTGGCGAAACTGTGTGTTTAACGAATGATAAATGAATGACTTTTTAACCGTCGAGGCCCTTTTAACTTGACTAAAACGGTTCAACGCCTTAATTTTCTGCTGGACTGGTAGATGTGGCTTTAATAACACGTTGAAAAGATGCTGAATAAGTGGCACATAAATGTTTTCAAAGCCAAATATTTGAGCCGGTCAGTGGCAATTAATGGTTCTGAGTCAGAGCGCATGCTCAACCGTCGCAACATATCTTTTTGACGTGGACTAGACTCAGACAATTCAACTAACGAATTATGACACAACACAACCTGCACGGCGGGCTTCGCAACGGTGGACTAGTAGTCTGTTGCAACAGTGACTCTCTACTCCAACACGAATACATGTCAGCGACAAAGCTGAGTATATGTTCTGACATGGTCACAATTTAATTGATACCGTAGGTCGAATGGATACTCTATTATGTACATATTGGCATTTATCATCGCAACCCTTTGAGACCGGTTATACCATCCATAACGCCCGCTAAACCGATTATTTTGAACCGACCCGATTTTTTGACGCCTTTTGTCGACGCCTTGTTCTCTCTATCTGATCAACAAAAGCTGAACATGTAATTTAGCAAGCGAGCGCTCATAATTTCATCCCCCCAGTGCACTGCTTTTAATCCCCTCGTAAATCAATATACCCGTGATTAGTTGCACGAATGAGCTAGTCGGCCTATCTGTAAGTTATTGGCTTATACCAAACTAGACGTCGGGGTAAATCATGCGCTTTAGATGACCGCTAAGCTGGTGTATATAAGGGTGGCAGTGGTGGCGGTGGATAGAACTTCCCCTTAAGTTTTAAAAGCTCTAACTCAATTGAACCCTATTGTAATAAGACGGACATCCTTCAGGCAGAATAAATACTCAACATGAAACGATCCAACCTAAATTTTCACACTTATATTACTCACTTGTTGATTAAACAACTGATCGTCCGTTTTTGTTTCTTTGGCCACGTCACATACACACACGACTCGAAAAATGAAATTGCCCTTCTGCCTGCTAACCGCCGTCGTCAACGGGGGATTCTGGGGTCGCAAAGAGAAAATCAAGCTCGAAAAGCTGGTAAAGCTGGACGAGTGCGAGCGACGCACGCGAAATGGCGATCAACTTTTTGTTCACTTCTGGGGCATGAAGGAGATTGGCGGCGATGTATTTCAGACATCA
>SCLD01095963.1:0-11615 GCA_004367895.1 Oikopleura longicauda | reverse complement strand
GATGTAGCCGAAACTGACACTTTGAAAATATTTTCGCAATTACTTATTTTTGAAATTTTGTTAACTAATGAAGCTCCAAAGGCTCTACCCCCTGGAGTAAAAACGCCGAATTCATTTATGACTAGCCGTAATTTAACTATGTCCGGATTCCCCAAAATCATTTCGAAATTTGGACCCTCAACTAAATGCATTTTGACTTCCTGAAAGACCCCATCGATATCAAGAGCTATAAGTATCATCCCTAAGGGTTTAGCAAACCCATTTCCAAACGCTCCCATTAAATTGATATCTTCACCCCCCGAATGCAATTTTTTGAAATTTTTAAATATATTAAAGTTACCAATAGTGGCACCAGAACCAGTATCCACTATAACAGACCTTCTTGAAGACATCATTGGATCGTCAAGGGCGGAATAGACCACAACCTCCCTAGTTAATGCCATATCTAAAAATACACATCATGACCTTGCCGCTCTTCTGAGAAAGTCTAACCACATTATAACTACCACATAATTACACTTAACCACTACCATTTGTTAACCCCAGACTTAAAGTTTACTCTTTACGTACATACTAGATGTGGTTACCGGTATGACAACCACCTGGCTTTTTCTTACACAGTAATTAACCATCTATTTTTAGGTTCGCTGAATGTGCTATTCGTCATTTTAACCATGTGATCAACTCTGAGAACTTTACCACCCCAGGTACCTCCGTTATTCCTCCTGGTCGGTTCAATTGAATTTTGAAACAACCCAAAATGAAACTTACTTTCTAAACTTGATAACACAATGATTACACATTTAAATTACTGTTAGTTCTATGTTTTTTACTTTTACTTTATTTTGATTTCAAATGATTTTATTTACTCAAACTTCGAGTCCGATCTCGTATTTGAAGCTAATACGAAGAATGAATCTTATGGAGACATTCAATCTTAGTGGTCCTTTTTCTGCTCAGTCCGAAATGTATAATATTCTGGTGATTATGATTTGATAGTTAATGATGAAAATGCTACATGAAATTTTCCACAATTCTCAAAATGAAACTGTGAGTGTCATATCATATGATTGATATTTTATGAGAATGTAAAAGTTATTAAATCTGAACAAAAAAAATTTTTTCCGTATTATCAGTAAAATTCATACTACAATAAGATTTTTTAATAAAATTGTTGCTATTTTTAAATTTGACTTTCATCGGAAATTCGTTTCCTACAAAATTTCCGGGAATGACCTGCAATGCCACAGTAAAAACAGTCTCCATTAAACTTTACCCCTTTCGGAGGTCTTGCAAAGTTTATTCCCCGACGAGACTGATTTGGCCTTTGGAAATTATTACCAGAATTTTGGTAGCGTGGTTTATTTCGATTATTTTGACCGGTCATTACTCTGTCATTAAAATTCTGTGGTCTTTGGTACGGATGGGCCTGATTACGATTCTGACGCTTATTAAACCTTCCCCTATTTGGCCTGTTATCATACTGTCGATTATCATGCGTTCGGTTTCGGAATTTGGTCATGTTCACTGAAAGCGTGTTTAACTTCTCAGTTAGGACATCAACCTTATCATTTATTGCATTATGACCAGATACAACGAGGTTAACCGCGGTCTGGTTGATACTCTCATCATTCAAAGCGTCCACTATATTCCTAGTCTGTTCAGCTACAGTCTCTAACTTTAATTCCGCTAATTTTTGTTTCAAGGCCACTCGAACTTTTGCACTTGACAGACCTTTCAAGTATAAGGCCATTAAGTCGAACTTTAAGTTTGCATCTTTTTCACAATCCGCTAGAGTTTTTCGGGTTTCGCCCCTTGTTTCAAAATATGTGTTGCAAACTCTGCTCAAAAAGGCGTGAGGACTCTCATCACTATATTGTTTAATATTATTGAGCGCTCGGCGCTTAGCAACCTTACTCAAGCCATACGCTTGCTGAATGTAATCGGTGAATTTCCCAATATCGCTGTCGGCCCCACTTGGTAATTCGACATAAATTTCGGTACGTTGAGATTTTACTAAAGAACTATTGATAATCCAAGCATCGTTTTTTCCCACGTTGAGAGTTTTGATGCGTTTTAAATCCCTTATATAATTGTCGACGGATCTAATATTTTCTTCGGGTGTGCTCCCTTTTTTCCAGACTGGAATTGATGCAGTGGCATCTAATTTAATATCTGGTTTGCTTTCGGAACCGGTAAAAACAGGAATAGTTTTTGGTTCTGTGGTTTTTAAAGATTTCGAGTACACCACACTATCATCAACGCCGGTATTTAACATAGAGCTACTTAGCTGAAATGAAGCTTGTTTCAAAATACTACTTGATGGCCCCGGAATATCATTCTCAATATCCTCGAAATTAACCGCAGCGGTAGTGTCAAAAGTTCCCTGGTTGAGTAAATCATCCATATTCTCCGAACTATTTTCGAGCACGGAAAGTTCGTCCACCGTATCCAAAATGCTCTGTTCTAATGTTTGATGTGGTTCCGTTTTGATTTCAGCTGCTGGTAATGTTTTATTTTCAAGCTTTTCTATAGCTTGAATGTCAGCTGTATTACCCCCTCTCACCTTCTTAAAGTCATCTATGTCCAAATTAAATCTATTTATAAAATCTCCTAGTTCACCTCTAGCGACTATAACTTCCACAAAATTAAACCTTTTAATGTACCAGACCTTTTCTGGTGGGTTTTGATAATTCGCGTTAACGGCCCGAACTTTTCCCTTTTTTACCAATCGGTTATAAATCTGCACCAATTTTTTATCAGAAAGTTTTTTAGGGTTTACCTGTAAACAGACTAACTCACTGATATGAGTCTTGTTACCATCACTCATTCCATCATGGCGTGAACCGTTCCCGTGCTTCAGTCACCAAAGTTGATTGGATGCAAATCAATACTATTGTTGTTTCCAGTTGTAGTTTATTTACAGATGATTCTATTCTAAGTTCTCCGGGAAAAAGTCCTCTTTTCCTTCCGAGGAAGATTTATATACCAAATGCGAGGAGAAGGAATATACAGTACACAGATAGACCATGAGCGCCACAGTATTACTATTTCCATCGTATCAACTATCCCCCACTTTTTTAATACGAATGTGCTCATGGTCGAGAATAATAAGAATGCGATAAAATAAGTTTTTATAGAAGTTTTTAACAATTTTATATATTTTTATGGGATTTTTTTTTATAAGATATATGTAAGACACAATAAGGCACAAATATAGCATGCACTCGAAAATTCCTACTCCCTTTCCCTCTCTCTAAGTTATTGAAGGTGGTCCTTTAATAATCTATGCCATGGAATCTGGCTGTCGGGTGATTTAAGGGTCCCGAATGATAATTGGAGTGGAAATAGTGGAAGTAACGAAACGTCGCCTCTGAATATATTCCCATCCATAGTCCGAGGATCCATGTCAAGTATAAATGACTTTTCCATGAAGACCACTACCCGGATCTCCCTATCAATGATTAAGATCGGCTCCACTTCCATAAACATTTTTTTGAGTGGAGTTCTGAACCTATCACTGCCTTTCCTAGGGTCGATTATTACCAAACATGTTCTGCCAAAATCCGAAAAATTCATATTATGATAGGTGCTTTCATCAGAAACGCACATAGTTTGCATGTCAATGTTGGCAGCCCCACTTTTATTTTGGTAGGTCCGGCAGTAATAGGACATCCCTATTAATTTCGGTTCTAAAGACTTTGTGAGTGTGTTACTTAGATTGCAATCGGTCAACTTAAACACCCGACTTTCCCCTGTCAAATAACTGATCAGGGGCTGGACCGTCCATTTTCCTCGGTCTATATCTTCAAATTTAACCACTGTATTTAATTCCGAGTGTCTGTTGGGAGAAGGGAGAACGAAAGGCAAACCCCTTATGACAAAAAGTTTTTTGTATAAGTTCCGAGCGGATACAAACTTATTTTCATAAGGTTCTAACACAATCGTATTATCACAAGAAAAAAATGGTTTTTTACACGAATGATTTTCAGTTTGGATTAAGCTGTAGCGTAAATTCATGACTGCTAGTCCAAAAAGAAGAATGTGCTGTAACATTTCATCTTCCGGTCTAACAATACGTTTTACGTTAAACAGAACGCACGCTAATTGAAAAATTTCACTACAATCTATGAACTTAACGCCTAGAAAGTCAAATAGTCTGTCGGATAAGCTTCCGACTCCAGTGTCAAAGAAAAGTTCGCTAGCCTCAATAGCTGCTGGATAATTAGTTGAGAAGATTATGTTCTCAAAACCCTTGTTAGGGTTCTGGTAACATTCTTGAAATAAATAATTGGCCATTCCGGGCCCGAATAAAACGTGATAAAATTGCTTTCGCAAAAAGTGCTCAGCTACCTTTTTATAGTTGCAGAGGTTATCTTCATCATCACCTTCTGGAGTATCTGGTGAGTTGTTTGGAATCGGCGCGTAGTGTGCGACAGATTTGGTGAAGAGTAATTTTTTCATTGTTTTTGGAAGTTCTGCATCATGGTAGTCGAAATACTTTATGTCCAGTTGGTTCCATAATTGAAATTGCTTGGCTATAGTAGAATCTGAAGATGAACGGGTGTTCCTTAAATAAAGATTACTTCCAGAGGGAAACGATGCAACGTAGCAAAATATAATTTTTTTTAAAATATATACATATTATTAATTATAGAATAACGACGCAAAAATCATGCGCTATGGTCCATATCTCATGGATCAAAAATCATGCACTGTGACCCATAGCTTATGGACCAAAAAAATCATGCGCTATGATCCATATTTCATGGACCAAAAATCATGCACTGTGACCCATAGCTTATGGACCAAAAAAATCATGCGCTATGAGCCATATCTCGTGGACCAAATATTTTATCTGTTTCGGAGGTTTTTTATCCGATTTTTTATTTGAATTAAAATTCTGAAACTTTTAAGGGTCCTTTCAATTTTACTTAGTAATAATCGCCATTTAATAAGCTCAAGCCTATTACTAGAATATATTGCAGTGGGGAAATCCGTTATTGTTAAGCCTAGAATTTGACAAATATTATTCGATGACGCTAGTATCTTTCTGATAAGAACAATTTCATCATCTCCTAAATCTAAGATTTGTGATTCCTGGGATAAACTCCATTTTTGGATTTCGCAAATAAATCGTATCCCAGTTTCATCGTCGATGGCGCTGTTCATTCTGTAACTTAAAATTATCATTCAGTCTCCTCGACTGAGACAAAACATTTGTCTTAACGACACTGTGAAAGAGAGAAATTAAAAAAAGTAAAAACGACTTGGATCTGGATGGACCATATATTATTGCCACTGGACCATTTACTATTGTTACTTCTAATATTTAAAGGTATAACTTAATAACTGATTTTCAGTCTCCTAGCTTGAGATTATAAATTGAACCTATTAATTGATACAGAAATTTTCATATCTTATGTGAATGAAAATGCACATATTTTATGTATCTGACCCAAAAAGAATTGATAACTCGCTTTTAAACTGTGTATTTAGAGTCCTTTTTGCCACGAATATGCTGATATAACCAAACTACCGGCACATGTTATTTTACGATCAGGTACTAGACTACATTTACCCTATTATATGTTCATTATTTCTAACTACTCAAATTAACTGATTTCCTTAGTTGTCTCCTGTAACGAAGATGGATATGGGTGTACACTTAGACGGAAGGCTATCATTGGATATGGTACTCCAACTACAATTTCTTCAATTTACAGGTAATTTCACTTTATTGACCCTGGACTAATATGAACCCCCCCCCCTATAATGAATTCCGTTTCTAATAAAGACCGCTGGATTTGTAGTCCATCCCTGTGTCTGATCTAGCCCTTGGACTAGGTGTATCTTGATAAATTTTTCTATACAAACATTGTCTTAAACAACAACATGAATATAATAAATTCCGAATTTTTCTAATCGTAAGGAAAACTACAATTATTAAAATTAATATTATTGAAATTGTCGTAAAAACTGTCGAGATGGTTTTTAATCTCGTGAATGTTTTCTTGCTAAGATTTTGGTCAATTTTTGAAAAACCAGACACTTCTAGATCGGTTAGTTCGTGATGTCTTATACGCATGTTGCTTAAGTCTATTTGTTTAATTTCTACATTTTTCATATTTAATTTAATAGGATTTTCATTTCTTAATGAAAAATCGCGGCCACCACACGAAAAATATTTTTGACCTTCGGATAATCCTATAAAACAAACTCGAGAACATGTATGAATATTGTTTGTATTCCTAAATATTTTGTTTGACCTTGAGTTCGCTATCTGCACTTGGTTATGACTTGAAATCAAATAACCAAGTGTTCCTATTTGTTTAGAAATACAGTCAGTTGTGCTCGAAAATAATGATATGGAGCAAAAATTTTCTATTTTTGTTAGGCTACCCTCTAGTATACCCTCTAAGCATCGTGTATGTTGAGTAGAGACTCCTCCATAATCACATAATAAATCCCCATTCCTACCAATACTATAACATTCTTGTTTATAAAATAAAAGAAGGTCTGATTCATGCACTATCAAGACCTCGGGGATATGTCTCAAAGCTAAAAAATGAAAGGTCCGCCCCAATTCCCTTCTAGTCCTAACCTCATTTCCCTCATTATTATTCGTCATGGCTTGCTGAAATATTTCTGCCAGCGCTCGCTTAATTTGATCATTATTATTACTTAATTCGACTGGCTTTTCCTGGGCATTTTGTTTTTCCTCATTAGTTATGTTAAATTGTGTGTCTATATATGAATTAAAAGGCACCCCCGTAGTAAAAATTCTAAAACTTTCATACTCTTCTGACACTGGGATCCTGAATTTCAAATTCAGGTTAACCCCGACGTAATCAAGCGTTATGATTGGTCGAGACACCGAGCATTCGAAAAGTTCCCTTAAATTAGAATTCGAACACGTGGTCGAGTCTGAAACCGAATTACACATTTTTTGTAAATGGTGAATTCCGATATAATCCGGAACTCGCCCATTGGTGCACATTCTAAGAATGTTTTCGGCCTTCTGTTCAAGTAAATATTGAGCAGTTCTTAAATGATTAAGAAAAACTTCCTCACTTAAATCCCCGACTACACTACAAATACTAGTTTCCAATTTCTTTTTCTCTTCAAGATCGGCCTCAATTGTAAGCAACACCCTAGAATTAGTCTTAAGTGCATTTTTCAGCTCCAAATTATTAGATTTTTCGAGGTCAAGAACGGTCTGTATATTATTGTCTATATAAGACGACGAAAAGATCCAACCGCTTGACAAATATGACCAATTGGATCTCTTATTCCTAGTAGACTGATACTCATCGGTTAAATTATTAATATTTCTTGCATTAAAAGTTTTTCCTAAATTATCATTAGCCTCTCGTGCCTGTCGTGGCAAAAATCGGTCCGGACTTCCTCTATTATGGGTGCCTTGAAAAATCTTCTTTCTATTATAGTGCGCACTAAGCAGACTAAAACAGAAATTATGTACATTCTTCAATGTAACATTAGCGTGTCCCATCTCATAGGATTTTGATGGAAAATTTGATAAAAATATTTCGACCGCCTTAATGGCTCGGGTCAAATCATTTGGACAAAAACCATCATTTTTGCTAGGAGTTCGTGAGCAACACATACCGACCCCTTCGTCCGATTCGCAATTTTTTGCTAATTTACCAATGCTCGAATCGTAGCACGGTACGATTGTGTGGTGTTTTTCACTTTCTTGGTCATTTTCTACTAAAGGAAACCATGAACAACGAACCCCCTTTTCGTTGCACAGATTTGGGTTCTCTTTTATGGTTTTCTCATTAATTTCTACCGGTCCTAATTTCTCAAAAGAATCCTCATTCGATTCGACTACTTCCCCCAGAATATCTCCTAACTCAGTTGCCATTTCGGCGCGAAACCTTGAAACTGACGCGTTTAGAATATTCGAAAAATTTGAAAATTTCGAAGCCGCACAGCTCTCTGAGTTATCCGCTATTTTCAGCTTTGGTAAATTTAGTCTTAGTGAGATGTCCCCATTCGAAAGCCCGTTCACCAAAATTATTTTGTCCGTAGACTCAGTTAAAAGCCCTAGCTTAGGATAGACCTTAATATCCTTAGCGAAAAATCCCAAAATGATTGCGCGTATAATATATATTTTATTCGTCATATTCATATTAACTTACATTTGATTGAAGTTTAAAATCCAGAAATTCAGAAAAATTTAAAATTAAAAGTTTTTTTTCGCGATTATTAAATAAAGAAAATGAAAAATGAAAAAAATGAAAATCGAAAAAGAAAAATCGAATTATTTACGATTTCTTAAACGCATGTGATGCCTAGATGGCATCCTTGCGTCTCCCCTCGCCCCCTTATTTTTGTCGTTTGAACCGACCTTTTGATTAGTGGTTAACCGCGTTTCGTCAGTACCTATTTTAATAACCTCTGCTGAGTTACCGTCTTTGGCCGAGTCAGGCGACTCGAGGTTATTTTTAGTCCGGACTGGAATAGGCACGTAATCGCGGTCATTTTTTAATGCGAAGTTTTTCACTTTTTTCAAAAATTTTATATGCAATTTCCTCCGCCTGGGCTGAAAAGCCACATCAGAGACGATTTCTTTTAGTTCTACGGTGTTGGTGAACGGAATCCTACGTGTCACCTCCCAAACGTTTTCAGCCCATGGCCTAAATAGTTTTTTTTTGTCTCCTTTTTGTCCAAAGTTCCTTATTCTAACTCTATCCCCCTTTAAAAAATTCTCCTGGACTACCGGTACATCTCCCAATTTGTCACGTTTTTCAGAAATCGACTCAAACACTTTTGTTTGAATTTCAATCGCGTCCTTGTACAACTCCTTTATGCCTTTTTCCAAGCTAAACTGTTTAATTTTTGATATCTCAGGAATTTGACCAACCCATGGTGAGTACCTAGTGAACATTATTTCGAATGGCGAAATATTTCCTCGTTCCGGTCTCTTCTCTAAATTGATTTTATATCCGATAATAGCCAATTGGGCATTTAAATTTTGGCTTTCTAAGTCTAATCCTATACTACGTGTACGCATTTGCAATCTCCGAAATTGTAATTCTATTAGTGAGTTTCCCGTACTGTTGAATACAGTACTGTTGGATACAGTTATCCCGAAAATTTTATAAAATTCCAACAAGTTCGCGCTATTTAAATTCTTACCGTTATCGCAGACTATACTTAACGGTAATCCGAATGTCCCAAAAATAGTTAATAGTTCCTCTTTGATAGTTTTACTCGTTCCATCTCGAAGAGCCTTAAATATTACAAAATGTGAAAATGAATCTACGATCCCCAATATATTTATTCCGCCGATTAATGTTAGGTCAATATGTATAATATCAAAAATACCTTTAGGCCGCGCTATTGACCTAGTACTAGTTTTGTTGTGTGAAATATTTTGCGCTGGACCGCAAATGTTACATCCAAAAACAACGTTTGTAACATTTTTGTATAAATTGTATATATAAATATCAGAAGTGTGAACCAAAGTGATCATTTTCCTACATGAGAAATGATCCACCTCATGCAAATACTTTAGAATTTTCTCCGAATAAAACTTAGGTACAACTAGTAATAGTCCCCTGACAGTTTCCATATATAAAACTCCATCCCGTACTTTATAGTTACCCCTTGGAGATTGAACATGTGATCTCACCTCCTGACTATCTTTTTGAGCCAGAATAATCATTTGGTTTAGTTTCAGTTCGGGGATTCCCAAAACGTGTCTTTCCATTATCGGTTTCAAATCTTTATCGACACTTACTTGAAAAATGGGTACATTTTTATAGTCATTGGTTCCATTGATTAGGGCTTTTATGTTAATCAGGATATCTTTAGAGTTTTTTCCCATAACAAATTTCGAATTTTCCCCTATAGTTACGCCCTCCCTACTAAGGTAGTCAGCTAATCTAAAACTTGGGTCATCCCCCTTAACGTGGCGCACTGTATATGTAAACGTTGATATATACAGAAGTGCTCTTACTGCCGGAATTTTATTCGAAATTTCTACCCCATCGATTCGCAATTTTAATAACCAATAACAGCAGTTATTATCAGTTTCTATCACCACCGGTACCCCAGTGAGATAATGTTCAAAATTTGCCAAACCCATTTTTATGCCATACAATTCTTTCGAGGCAATGGCCCATAAAGTTTGGGTTTTAGATAATTTTTTTGAAAACACCCCAATTATTTTACGCTGACCGTTTTCATACTGTTGACTTAAAAGCCCTCCGATGCCGTAGTCGGACGCGTCTGTCTGTAAAATGAATTCCTTACTATAGTCTGGTTTATATAATACAATAACATTACAGAGGGAGTCTCTAAGTTTGGACCACAAAATATTTACTGTATCCTGACAAAATTTTCCATTTTCACCAGTCATGGTATAAAGCTCGGCCGATAACTGAGCAAAATTTCTCATATGATTTCTAAAATAGTTATATGCTGCCAAGGCACTTAAAAGTGCCGTTTTTGACTTTGGAATTTCAATATTTTTTAAAGCTAAAATCCTTTCATCTAACGGTGCTCTACCCTTGAACGACACCTTATGACCAAAAGCCTCGATTACCCTATTAAACAAACGAATTTTTTTCAATCCGAGTTTCATATTGTATTTAGAAAGCCTCCTGAATATCTCTTCAAGAACTCTCAATCCTGATTCGAAATTATCGACGATTTGGAAACCGTCATCTATGTAAGTGAAAAGACACTCATTTAGGTCACCAACTATCAACGTTTGAACCATTTGACTGAAAATAAGCCCCGAATTTTTAGCACCCATTACGGATCGTGTGAAACACATGATCTCAAGACAAAGAGGGCATTGAAACGTAAAGAATTTGTACTGGTCCCTAGCAATTTTCAATTGCCAGTACCCTTTGGCGCAATCAAAAGAGTTATAGAATTGATGCCCGACTAATTTATCTAGTATTTCATCTAACCTTGAAAGTCTAATATTCGATGGCCTAGTGTACTTATTAACGGCCCTTAAGTCGCAGCAGCAACGTAAGGAGCCGTCTTTCTTTTTAACCGTTATGATCGCGGTGGTTATAATATCAGTTCGAAAAGGTTTAACCACGCCACACTTTTTTAAATTGTTAATTTCCTTACAGATTATGTCCTTTTTCATCGGACTCACCCTATAAATCTTCATAGGAGTTGGAGGCTGAGTGAACTCCTGCCTAAACTCCCAATCAGACCTTGGAACTGCACCAATATCATTCCCACCAACACTAACACACTCACAAAAACGCATTAACAAGTCAGTCGCCTTTTGTCTAATATCATCAGGCACTTCCTTGTCAATGCCCATTGTGTTATTCTGAATTGCCCTCCCTATAATTTTTTTACGTTCAAAATCGGTTATTTTTGGGTCGGAAGGTCGTGGAATGGTCGGAAGATCGACCGTAAAATCTTTTACCTCCCTAGGAATCCTGCCATCAGTTTCTACAATACCGCTTTGATGTGATTCGAAAATACCCGGTCCAGTTTCTATTGCGGCCATCTTAGATGTAGCCGAAACTGACACTTTGAAAATATTTTCGCAATTACTTATTTTTGAAATTTTGTTAACTAATGAAGCTCCAAAGGCTCTACCCCCTGGAGTA
>SCLD01095952.1:0-11622 GCA_004367895.1 Oikopleura longicauda | reverse complement strand
CGAAGCCGAGTTTTTGAAATTCAGAATCCATCGTAGCCAGGGTGCGACAGAGAGAATAAGACGAGAATAAACTAAAAATTGACTGTAACTGAGAGGGAACAACTCTTTGATCAAAAAGGTAAAAAATCTACGGATGGACATTATTACCAAAATATAAAAACTGGGAACCTATCCGAAATCGATAGTCTCGGAGAATTCAGTCTGGTCATTTTCAGGTTCGTGTGACGTCATCATCATGTCGAGAGAAGACCAAAATACAAGTACCGTTATCTTTATCGCTGTAACAGCTGATGTACATGAACGGCTGATCCGTGAAGGTGAAATACCCGCAACAATACAGGTACATATTGGGCATTGCTATTAATAATGTGACCATTCGAAAAAATTCGAAAAACTTCGAAGTCAAAATGATATTAAAAATGACCATTCAAAACAAATTCGAAAAAATTCGAAGTCGAAATGGTCACATTATAAATGGCAACACCCAATACAGTTAGTGTTACTAGTGTAAGTCATAAACTTCTTTTCATTGAATAATAAAAACGTCAAAAACATTTGAGTGAATCGATTCTGAGAATATGCCTGCAAATCATGCTTTAAAATATTATGATAACAAACGATATTTATTTAAAGTTTGCACTTTTTGATAATTTACCATCGCATCAACTTAAAATTCGCGTAAACTATAAACACACACTATAACACATTCAAATACATGTTAGAGTGTGCACTCATACACTCAGACAAATTTACTCAAATGCACTCGAAGTTTTTAAACGGTCATTTTTCGAGCTTGTTCAAAAGTGTACTCGAACATATCCAAAATCTTATTTTCCGATTTCCGTCTCGATCCTCTGTTCTTATTCAGAACTTCTGAAGGAAGCTGCACAAGGTTAAGCTTCGAGTTCTTAGACCTAAGTATCACCTGTAAATTCTTATTGACGTTTATTTCGAGATTGGTAATGCACAAACCTTGATTCTTTACCGTTACGAACTGAAGTCACCTTACGAGTCTACCCTTGTAGTCTGCAAAAGCTCGAAAAGTCTCGATCAATTGAGAATAATTGAGTTCGAATAAAACGAACTTTTTGTCTCATCCGGAAAACGTGACTGGTATTCTGAGGGAACCCGGTGGATCTTTGTATGAATTTTTGTCCCTCTCGACATATGCATCTCGACCGTGAATTTGTCAAACTTTACTCTATGGCAAAGTTTATGATATAGCTCGATCATCTAGAATTTTCGTCAATGTAGTACATTCAGGTATAAACACTGAACACACTTACCCAAATAGAGCACAGTTTTATTAATAAACAGATGCTCTACAGTTTTAACCAGCTTGATCTGGGCTTATTTTGGGCCATCAAAAGATTTAAAATGATAGTAATGTGTATCAGATACAAATAAGCATCAATGTGTATATTCAAGAGAATTGGTCGAATTTGCAGGACTGTGCCAGTCTAAAATTTCGTGAATTGATGACTCTAGAATATTTTATTTCTAATGCCGAAACAGAGACTCTCGAGTCGAGACCCAAAATTGACTCAAAAGAAACATCAATCGTCAAACAAATCGAAACATATTTTATGAAGTTTGATTCCATCGAAAAATTTCATCGTTGTTAAAACTAGCACTATACCAGATAATTAAATTAATTTGATTTGATTAAAATATAAAGTAACTTGATAAAATTGAAGGTTATTTTGATATAAATACAAAAGTTTTATAAACATATAAATTCAAGGTAAAAGGGATAAATTCGGATCAAAGATGTCCCGAAAAATATCAAGTATGTAACCCGGTGGTGTTCGTCGTAATGTATGCCTGCAAAATAATGTTCGCCTGCAACGTTGGATTCGCTATGACTCATATCTATGAAGGCCAATCCCCATCTTCAAATGTAACCCCCTCTCTGTTCAAAACAAATTTTCTGGTATTTATCGAGATCTTACCAAAGACAGAATGATACAACCGATTCTAAAATATGGGCTTCTAAAATATGGGCTTTTAATCTATACGACAGAAGATTCCGAGGGGAGTGAAAATTTGAAGGGGTTACATTTGAAGATGGGGATCGACCTTTAGGTTACATGTGAACTACACTGGCACCGGAAGTTCATCCGAGTTTCAATCCTAATTTCGATGCAGCTGACAAGCAGAAGAGATCGGGCACGCGTAATTGTCCGCGTCCGAACCCGTGCCCGAGGTTTTTGGACATGCGCGTGTCCGAATCCGTGTCCAAGTCCGAAGTTTAAAAAAAGTTCTTGAATGATTAATTTATATCATGCCGTATACCATGACATAGTCTTATCCATTACACGCTGATAGATTTTCTAGATTATGTAAAAATACAGGCCGTATGAAAGGACACTGTTTGAAACGATATAATCTCGGAATAACGTTAATTGTGGAAATAAAAGTGCCCTCGTTTCCATGAAAATAATGAACAGACATTCTGATTTCATATTTGGCGTCCCGTGTGTAGGCCTACCGAGTTGCGAACAAACGTGTTTCAAAACAACGTTCGGTGGAGCCTGCCCGTACGTCTGAGTAGTCTGATTTCAAAGTTATGAATCATAATTTATGACTCATAAACGGTATGTAACATACTGTATGTTGAGCGGGGCTTTTTTGTTTCTTGCAATAATTCAGTTATGATATCACAGTTTATCATTTGTTCATAAATGCTTGTTAAGTAAATGTATTACATACATGTAACATGTACAATTCTACAAAAGGTACCAATTATAACTGCCTTTCAGGTACCATTAGGTTATTTTAAATTAATATTCGATTGAGAGCTTTTTTGTCGGTTTATAATATATTTGTCAGAGTATAAAAAATTTCTTATTTTGTTCTGGTGAAATTCGAATTGAAACGAAACCCTGATTCAGCTTGAGTTTTGGAAACAGATAAACTGAATCCCGATTTTTTGGAATCTGGACTTACTCAAGATAAAATTAGATATCCTTAATTTCGCTTTCTTAATTTTAAATGATTGCTTATGATCCATCCAAATTTTACCACTATAAATGTGGGTCGTTTGATACGACTGGTTGATAATAATTGAGTGGACTGTTCAAAAAGATCTGCCAGGACATTATAATGAAACGAGCGATCCGCCAAAGTGGTCGGTCCGAAAATGAAATTGGGTGTAATTTGAATCTGAACTTTCACTTTACCTCGGAATTTTCTGACGAACTGTCCACTTTCAGGACCATTCACTCTTCTGCATAATTCTAGATTCGATTCTCGTTGAACTTCTCTTTGTCTTGTGTATGATCAATTTTTCAAGCAGCTGCTTCCAAATGTTACGTCTTGAAATGTGACGTCTAATATACACCAGATACAGATTGACATTTCCCCAATAATGTAAATCCGATAAAGTGCACGATGGTGAGTGTGCAACTTCCGACGTGCATCTAGGTGCATGTTGTTGGATAGCATCATGATCCTATCTAGAGATATAGACGAGAAATGTCACACAACTGTGAAAAATGGATTCATATACAGAATTTTGATTGATTGATGGTTTCAAGAGGACGTCTTTTTTTCATTACAGTTTGTTTATATTTTACTGGAAATTAAAAAAAGACTGTGCAACAGAAGGTTACAAGAAAGTTTTTAGTACTGCAACTATCTATTTTTGATCTGAAGTTTGTCAGTTGGAGATTAGTCTGAAAAAGTCTAGACAAAAAACGTCCTGGTCATGAGTCGTCCCCTGACCTCGTTTGAGCCATTCTGACCAAATCTTATTTCATCACTTATCAGTTAACGTCCGATATCTTGATCTTCTGACCCTTATTCACCGATTTAATATGAATGTTCAAATCAGTCCGGTAAAACCAAAATTTTCAGCCTACCAGTTTCTTTAAGATTTTTACTTACCGATCTAGTTATATCTGGCCAAAAACATTTCCAAAAATCGATCATAAATTATCTAAAAATGAAGTTGATTCCCAGAACCAAACTTGTAACCGAAACAAACATCATATGTTTTGAGGTGTTTCAAGGCGTTTCTTGTTTTCATGAGGAAGTATTGTTTGTCAACCAACCGGTAAATTATCCGTTTTCTGAACGTCGGTTATCAAAAAAGGCGTGAGTCATTACATTGAAATCCATTTAACTCCTGTGTGCGTTAAATGGATGTTCAATTCAAACTCTTTCTGGGTGGAGTCACGAAACTCAAAAAGATCTAGATTTCGGCGTGAAAGAAAAGATACAAATCTTTGAGACTTATCTTGAACAGATTTTAGAAAAGGTAGGAAATATATTTCATCGGCATATTATTTCCTTCATCAAAATTGTGAAACATAATTATATTACTCTGTGATGTGTATTACGTAATAACGTTTTTACGTATTTATTGCAAACAATCGTTGTCTGTAAGGGAACCACGTGGACATATTTTGATAATACGTGCAGAAATAAAATTTTATATTGCGCGATTTCGAAACGTTCTCAATGCGGACGCGTTATCAAAGGGTTACATGTTCACCGGGGCATTGCGAACTCGACAACATCACGTGGCCGGAACAAAAGGATGGATAATTAATAAGGATTGAGTACGGACGACATTCTTTATGAATGTTTCAATTTTAAAAATTCAATTTTTGCTCGAGTATAATTGGTGTTTCATGGTAAAGTCGGAGTCTGAACTGTCAAAAATGAATATCGAGAACGGAACTGATTCGTTAAATGAACTTCAATGAACGTAAAAGAAACTCACGCGAAAAATATCTATGTGTCCAAAATTGACGATTTTTGATGAAAATCATTGAATTTTTATTTCAAAACAGTCATTTCAAATAAATAAATGGTCATTCGTATTAAGATTCAGTGGCTTGTAAGTAGGTCGAATTCAGTGGGGTCAAATGATCAATTATTTTGGACAAAAAACATTTCGAGTCAAAATTTATCATTTTTCTTCAATTATTGCAATTTTTGCTCAAAATCAGGTATTTTGAACGAAATATTTGCTTTTCAGCTATTTTCGTGAAGAACGATTGATCTTTTTTTCAATCTAATGTGAACGAAATATAATAATCATAGCTAAATTCTGCGTCTGTTCTAGATTAGTCGAAGGCTCGTAGCAGATGAAATCTATGAGCACGTGGCTATTCAGTGGCCATGAAATTCGTCTCAGTATCCCCTTTCGAAAATTTTGAATTTTTGCTCGTAAAGAAAATGTCTGAAAACTAACATAATTTGAGCGTCATTCAAATCTCAGCGATTTGTTCGATCCGAAAGAGGTCGTACTGATATATTATATAAAGTATAATTTATACTTATAACATATATTCTATTATCTGTGGATCTGGAATATAAGTAGTTAAAAAATGGACACCAGTCACAAGTAAAGTGACCTGTTTTATGTGATCATTTTGGAATACAGGCTAAAGATGATCACGTGATATGTCAAAGAGAGTAACATCAGATGAACATCTTCGAAAAACGACATGGTTCTTGATACGAAAATGATGAACAATGAGATGATGTATTCTCAAAATACAAACAAGTGGTCAATGTTAGTTGTATCTAATAGTAGATCATTTGACGACACAATACTAAGAACAAAATTGGGTGGGATGAGTTAACCTTGAATTCACATGGAAATTATTTTTAAATACGAAGTTTAATTTCATTTTGTAATAAGTACACGACGGGCTATTAAAAATCAGTAACGGTTGAGTAAAAAATGAGCTCATGGTTATTGGCACAACTCCTTCAGAATCGGACAGTTTTTTTCGTTGAGCTCGTATTTGCCCCCAACTTGGCACTGGTTTTTCGAGTCTGTCAATTTAACATAATTTTGAAACACGGGCCTTGGTCATATTCGTTCCATACATAATACCGTGCGTAACATAAAAATATACTTAATGAATAGTATCAAGTTTAAGTACACTTCGGACAATTCTGTTAACAAGGGCGCGATCGATTTTGTACGTTCCAAAAATTCTAACCGCCTTATATTCTGGTTATGTCATTCTTAAGTGCCATACACCCTTAGCCTACCCCGTTTGAGTGTTATAATGTTCGAGAATTCGTCTTATATCTGGTAAAAACTCAAACATTTCGACGATTCCGATTGAACAAAATTGGGTGGAAAATCAATAGATTGAGAAGATCGGACGAGGCTCGGTGTGAGTTCTTTCCAAGATTAACCCCACCCAAAATCGCGTTTTTACGCAATTTTCTTGATTTGAGGGGACCCATTAACACGATATTTAGTAATTACGAGTAAAATATTTTTAAATTGGGGTCGAACCCAATTTTGATCTTCCACGAAAAATATCTAAATATAAAATAGTTGACTAACCAATCGACTCTGTTGAGTCACCGCGAGAAATACATGCTGAGGTATCAAACTGAGCGCAGTAAATACCAAAATTTATTTTTCGAATATTCTTGATTCATAAAAGTATGCAAAAATTGTTATTTGGAAGTTATTGATGAAATACAATTCTAAACGGCACTTTGTTTTTGTGTTAACTATTCTTGTGACAAGCTTATATTCACGTTCGTTCACGTTTTGCCTTCCAAAATTTCAATTTCGAAAAAAAGCTTTCCTTTTGTTCGATGCTAGTGATTTTTATTTCGATACAGTGTTACATGGGAAAAACTTCAACAAAGGGTGACATTTTTTCTTGATTCCAAGGCACCGGTTTAAAATGAACATCACCAAGAATAATTTTTGAATGCATTTTATAGGTTTAAATGCAATAGGATCTTGGACAGACTTTTTAATTAACTTAAGATTATAGACTTCATCAAAAGATCAATTAGGATTACATTATCATGATTCATAACATGATTTTCAATCCGAGCTCAATCCTTGTTGGTCCGATTGGCTTATATTGTAAATTGGGGACGTTCATAACACTTTTATGGCTCAAAAGAATATTTTGTTGACTTGGTGAAGAATTTTCAATATAAACGAATCATTTGCGTGTTCAGCTAACAGCCAAAAACAAGTTGAGCACTAAACGTCATGACTCATGGGCCATGAGTCATGGGGCATGATGCACTGAGGGCGTCGAGGTCGATTGGGTCATTATCACCCAAAAATGAGTTCACTATTTAAATGGGCTATTTCGTCTTCTTTGATTCTCATAGTGTCAACCATTTTAATCTAGGACCAACCGTTTGGGACTTACCATCCGGTCACGAAAATTAAAAAAATGATTGGTTAACCCTGTGCTCCAGAAATTGCCACAGAATGCTATTTTCTTAATTTATGAAAAATTGGGTAAATTATGAGATATAATTTATTCATGCTCAAAGAGTCCTAATCTCAACCAGAAGGTTTATAAAATGTTCTAGAGGTTCATTCTAATTTGAAATTCTAATTTTCTAATTTTTTATGAAGCAGATTGATAATGTGGCACTTAAGTGGCTACACATCCCTCTTAGGTGGCACTCTTGTGGCTCAATTAAGGGAGCACCATCTGGTTATTTTCGGTCATTTGATGCTTCAGTTTGCGAAATCATAATTTAAGCGACATTTTTGTGGGTAACCTATAATGGCGTATTGTGCTGCTTGGCACAAATGTGGCTTGGTGATCAGAAAATGGCACTGATTCATGTCTTGTCAATGCAAAGGTGTCACACGTGTCTGGTGATGTCAGTTTATTTAGTAAACGAAATATTCGCATATTCTCTAAGAAATGCAGTGCAGTGTGTAGTGGCGTCAATGATATGGAAAGTATAATTCTTTATCTTCCACACTTATCATGGTACTTTCTTATTCTGCATTAGGATTCGTTATTTGTAATCCAGGAGGAAGTTTGAAACGTCTTTAGGAAGGAATCTCTCAAAATTTTCAACATCTGAAGAATATTTTGAAAAAATTTTTGAAGTTTTCGAGTGCTCAAAACTAAAAAAACTCGAAAAAATTAACTTAGAAGATCCCGAATACCTCCTAAAATCTCCTCACTTTTGGGCCTAAACATTTGGTAAAACTGTCAAAAATGAGGTTTTTGGCCAATGGGATGAACCTTGGAGATAAACACAATTTCAGGTTGGGTTACGATTTCAATTTTCATTTTCAGCAGTTTTGATGAACAATACAATATGAATCATAACTCTATCTTATTCTGCGTGTTTGGTGTCCTATTTGATTGTGGCCGTAATACTAAACGGCTTTGATCTCGCATTTTTGAAAATAATTATTTCTATTATCGAATCTGTGTTCACTCGGCAGTAGACCAAGGACCGAATACTCGACCTGCATCGATAATAAAAAAAAGAATTCGGATTTCCCGGAATTGAACAGAAAACTGGTTTCGAAATCCTCAATAATTTTTCATTTTGGACGTTTTTCGACGGAATTGATCATACAATGATTTTTTGAACTTTTTCGGGGGGTTTGAAACGAACAATTCAGCGCACGGCATGCTGCATCTGGTAAAGTAACTCAGCAGATAACGACATAGCGCAAGAAAAACGAAATCAGATATCAAACAGGTTACAAAAATATCACGCTGATCACCTGCAGTGTTGTGAATTGCGCTGTGGGGCACCTGATCAATCATTTCCGATTTCTAAAACCTTAAAATCACTCTATCAATACTAAAATGTCTGATATCTAAAAACCACAAAAGTTCAACTGGAGAAAATGAACTTGATTTTGGCTGAAAAATCTTTTCCATAATAACAGTTTACGTTTTCCCTTTTTTCCTTTGATTGAAAAATTGCACCTTGAGAGTTAAAGCTTAATTTTTCAAGTCCGGAATGATTGAGATTGGAGCGGCCCTAACAGGGCCTAACTGTTAGGGTTTGTTCTATTGGACGTTTTGTTCGTCCTCATCAGGACTCCTGACTCAGGAGTCCTGAGTCGTGGAAATTGCTATTTCATAAAAGCTAAAAACTTGAGAAATCACGCTTTTGTGTCACACTGAGAAGATTATCCAGCAGAGGTTGCTTTTTTGTTATCGTTTGATGACCCTTTCGGTTACCTTTCTGTAGTGATTAGCGGTAATGCGGTATTAAAAGCGGCAAATGGTAAGTCAGTGTTTCACATGCAATAGCTTTTAGAAGGTTAAATAATTCCTAATTCATTTTTCGGTTAGATGTTTAGAGACATACGTTTTGTATCAAACCGAAAATGTAAATTCTTTGCCCGAAAATATTCAATCCAACATTAATTTCGGAATTCGAGTGTTTTCACATTTCCGCCATCGCTCGGAAAAATTTCCGCAGATTTGAAATTTTCCTCTCGAAAAATGTGCTCAAAAAATGAAATAAAACATATGATGGAACATGCGATAAAATTTTTTATACCTTGAACAGTTTACAATTGATCGTTTCGTCCTCACGGGATTAAAACAGAAACTTGATTACTGAAAATGAAAAGCGATAACGTGATCGAAAACGGTATCTGACCGAGTTTTCGTATATTTAACAAATAAAGATGATCAAGTCATCAACGAAAATTGACTTTTCGACTATTGTTCGTGTGTTCTCTTAAGAAAAAGACCTTTAACTTTTGGATAAACCGTCAACTGTGTAAGTCAAAGTCCGATCATTTTTGACAGCACGCAAATCAACTGTAAATCGTTAGTCAGATCTATTTGAAAGTGTTTGTCACTGAATTTATTTCCGAACGAAATTTTTTCGACGAACAGTGCGAACAATGAACAGTGCGAACAACAAACAGTCCATTTTTTGAAATTCGGCGAACAGGTGCGAACACCTGTCAGGTGAAGCCTGGTCCATAGGCTATGGTCCATACTATGGACTCCATAGGCTATCATTTCAAATAATTTATGTTATATTTTACTTGAAACCAGCAGTCCTCAACGGATGAAGCGGTTGAATATTAGAACTTCAAGACATTCTAGAAATTGAAAAAATTTAGAATTTAAGATATTGGTGAAAGTAAAAATATTGGTAAACCTCAGGAATATTATTTTTTTAAATTTGTTTTAAGGGTGGCTTACACTAGTGTTTCCAAATATCTAAATATTTAGTTGGTTTGTTGAAATTCGTGAGAAATTGTTGATGTTGCAAGGCTGTGTACTTTGACACTTTTAATACGTTTCAAAATTATTTTCAATACAGTTTTCGTCCACTAGATATTTACCGAAAAATCTTATTCTAAAGATATTCACGATTAAACTTGAATTTAAAGTGAAAAGATAAGCAAAACAAGAATTTGAATATGCTCATGAGAAATTCAAAATCCAAAATTCAGAAAATCAAGACTGGATTAGTCTATAGATAATTCCTCCAAGCGGAAACGATCATTTGGACGTACAGTTGTTGACAATGATATATGTCAGGTACCGGCCCGTTCCCAGTGTTTCCAAAATCTGATTACCAGTTCCCGCGGGAACATTCCCGGGAGCCTTCCCGGCTTCTTGGCTCACATTCCCACAGATCCCGGTCTCTAGCTGTTTGTGGCCGTGCTCGTAGAGGCGGCTTCCAATGGTATCTCCATAGTGCAATAGCCGCCTTCTGGAAACAGGTTGGGCCAGACTGACGATATCCTGGGCCTATAATAAGCGTGAGTGACCCCAGGGGACCTAAAAGGATATTTTCGAGCTTAGAATGAACCGACCATTTTTGAATCTGAGTTCAGCTAATAATTGATCATTTGTAAGAATTTTCCGAAAAAAAATAGTTTTTAGCATTCGCCACCAAGTTAAATATAATTCTGACCAATCTTAATCTCAAAATTATCCCTCCCCCCACAAGGTTCGCATTTTTAAGTACTAGTCCACATTCGAAATTTTGTAGAAAAAACGAACAATTACAAAATAGACATATCATCTGGTTTGGCGGAAATCGGAGATTTTCAATAAAAGATATGTCACATTAAGTGAGTCATCAGTGATGACTCATCACTAGGGACACAGATCCAAATTGAGGGCATGGTTATCAGAGATCGGCGGGAAGGTTCCCAACAGGTAATATGTAGATTGGAAACATAGATTGGAAACAATGTCGATTAGAAAAATGAAAATCAATTGGAAACAATTCCCGTATATTGGAAACATTGAAAGTACATTAGAAACAATTTCCGTAGATTGGAAACACTGAAAGTACATTGGAAACGATTTCCGTATATTGGAAACATCGGTTGGAGAAATTGGTTTGGAGCACGAAGATTAATATACAGTTAATGTATGTTCAGTCGTTATTCCAAAAAATAATGTTTCTAATCTACGGAAATTGTTTCGAATATACTTTCAATGTTTCTTATCTATGAAATTTGTTTCCAATATACTTTCAATGTTTCCAATTGATTTTCATGTTTCCAATCGACATTGTTTTCAATGTATGTCTATCTACATATTACCTCCCGACAGGCCTTCCCGATGGGGAAATAATGTTTGAAAAACCATCGATATGCCGGGAATTGGTTTGTACCCGATAATTTATCAGATACCGATCCGTTCCAGGCATTCCCGTGTATTTGCATTCACTATTTTCCTATCGGGAAGGCCTGTCGGAAACGTATAGTCGGGATATTCATTATAGTAAAGCCTTTATCATATAAATCATTTACTACCATGGAGCCTCTCATGATGGAGGCTATATGATTTACTGATATGATAGCCTATAGCTGTCAACAACATTATGTAAATTTGAGAAAAATGTATTATACACTTCGAAACA
>SCLD01095941.1:0-11625 GCA_004367895.1 Oikopleura longicauda | reverse complement strand
ATAACCTCTAACATATAGAAAAATATGTACGTTTAGTTGCTGCACCACGCACCGAAAACATCGAATTCACGAAAACAAACTTAGAAAGCAGTAAATGTATCTTCTCACCAATGCGATCCAAGCGTTGGTTCAAAAAAGGTTTCCGTAGTGACCTTCTCACTGTTGAAGAAATCAGAGTGCAACTATCCTTCGCAATTAACAAGGACAATCAAAACTTTGGCACCGGATATGACGAAGGAATTAAAGAAATTCAAGCAAGATGTCTGGAATATGTCGAGAAAGTGGAACTACTGAGTCTGATGACCAAACAACTGCCGGATTGGCTTTCAGATATGGGTGAATACAAACGATGTCTAACGGCGTTCACGAGTAAGAATAAAATAAGCACTAAATCCAACTCATGTTTTTATAGGCAATTACGAATGCGGCAGAAACCAACAAAACATGCAAGAATGTGAATACTGCCCTCTGAAAAACTGGACAGACATCTTCCACAAGAACATTGAGAGACTGAATGAAGAAACGATCCACACGAATTATAAAAGCATTATGAATGACACAATATGCAGTTTCATGCAATTATGCAGCATCGCCACGCGCACAAAAGAAGAGGAAGAAGACAGCATCTGGATCAAGATTCTGAACGTAAGTCACTATTGCGATAACACAAATTTAACAAACAAATCAGACCGACTGGCTTCAAATATCAGAAGATTTTCGCAAATTCAGCTATGTTATCTTCAACGACGAAACCACTGTGCAATACATGGAGATCAAACAGTCCCCGATAACAGTGGATGATTCAATCGGACTTGATGAATACATATCCATGGATGAAGTCATCGAAAAGTGGACCGAAATCATCACTAAGGTTATTACAAGTCAGAAGGATCACCCCATAATAAACAATATGAGCTGTCAAACAAAGGACAAGTGGGCTAGCTACAAGAATAACTTCAATATTCTGTTCAAGAAAAACGAGGATATGTATGATAATGGAGCACACGCGCTGATCAAAACAGAACCAGTATCATATCCAATTGAGAATATCGATAATGACCAAATTAGTATTGAAACGGTCAAATTGGATATGAGATTAGTTTTCAACCCATTGGCTGCTATGAATATCTACAATCGTTTAAAATCAGGTAACATAACGCCAACCGAACTAACTTATTCCGATGAGATGGTCCGTTTTTATGATGGTGACAGAAGTGTCGAAGATGTCAGGATGAACGAAATACTCTACAAAAGAATCAAAAAGAAGGATGTAATGTCAGCACTGAACTTCTGGAACAAACTGTGGATCAACCCAAACAAAATCTATGCAATTTGTAGAAATAAGAAGTCCTTCGCCAGAAAGCACGCTACAGTATTAAAAGCATACTGCGACTGGGTAAGAAATTAGTTTTTTCACACTAAAATAAAATGTATTTTCTTAGACCAAACTCCGCAAAGAGACAATAACGATGAATATAATGAAAACAAGAGTACTACCTCCTCACACGGACTACTAAGGAAAAATTACCGCTAAAACTGCAAAATAACACTCTAATACTGCTTTTCTAAATTTATTCCATAAACCAACTAATAATCACTATTTCAGACCACTAAAATGTACGAGTTTACGACAGAAGATAAGACACAAATTAGTAATGGTCATAGGTAAATTTTGACACGTTGCCTGGCAAACCCCACCAGCCACCATAATCCAGATTCAGGTCAATCATCTGAGCAATAGAAGTATCGTAGGATTGCAGGAGTATGGTGATTGGACCTTCCATATCAATATGGGCAGCATGAAAGGCGTTTTGAAGTTCCGGCAAATCTTCAGGCATGAATTGACCCAGAGCAAGAGCTTTAAGAGTAGGTACTCGTGACATTTCTTCGATATTTAAAGAATACTAATAATTTTCTTTCAGAAAAATGGTTTTTGTTTATGTTTAATTACTACTGAAAATATGGGTTTATATACTAAAAAACCACCAATTACCACACCTGGGAGCGCTCACTCATAACCATACCTAGAACCAGCAGACCATAAAAATCACTCACCCAGTTCAGAATGATTACGATCAGTAAAGGATTACTACTCATACTAGGAACAAAGGATGTTTTTAATTGCCACTGGATCAAAGCCATTATACAAGAATTAGATGCAAGGGAACAAATGTACCGCAAATCAGACAATGAGGTTACAAACATTGATGTTCATAAAACGGTAAAGTTATATAGTTTATACATACACTTATAAAAGCCCTAGAACATCATCATGATAAATGGCGAAATAGATGATTATGATAGCGAACACATAAAGAAAATGGCCAATCATACCGCCCTTATTATTATAGGAAGAATTGAAAACACTAAACTATTGGACCTCATACCCACATGTGACAGATTTATCAAATGGAACGGCATCTGCGATGGATGTGGCATGAATGCAAGTTTCAACTGTAACGACAAAATTTACTGCCGTGAATGCAAAAATAAAATTGCCCAGAATTATGTAATCGATAATTTTATTGTTTCAGACTAAATAAACGATAATTCGACGTTCACTACGAAGAGTGGATCAAATCAGTCTAAAGTGAGTTTGGATTTATAAAGACATATCCCCGTTACAGCTCGCCCAGCCTGATACAAGCCAATCAGATCGACATCAACGGCAACGTCATCCAATCCCACATCCTCAAGAAAAGGTACCAGAATATCATCCGAAACGCATACGCCATTTCTAATTTGTAACTTAGCCATAGCAGCCTCCAAGAGTGGAACTGTCGTGGTTTCTTCGCAGAACACTCGTCTCCAAGCCTTCATAAGACGACGTCTCATACATATGGTCTGATTCAAAGGCATTTTTGGTAAGAAATACATACACTTATAACGCAAATCTTTGTTCCCACCACGGCATAAGGTCAAACCGGACAACTCCTCATGGCCATTCCATTGAACTTCAAAACGCCTACCCACCGTATCAACGTGATATTCCATCTAAACAATAAAATTTCTTTTCAGAATTTCAACTGATCTTAATCTCTTTGACAAATAAGGTCACGGGAGATCCAATCAATTGTTCGATGCAATCTGGTAAGTACCATGACGTCACGCCCGATAGCTCAATCTTGCCCGCCCCCACTATGGATAAGTCATATATAAAGTTGATTTTCAGAATAAGAAGGTACCAAATACAAAAAGCATAGAAAAAGCCAAAGACGAAACAGCATCAAAATAAAAAAGCAATATAGGTAATGGTGAAATTTAACTATGTTTTTGTCATAGTTTCGACAAATGTCCTACTAAATAGCCTAAGAAATGCAATAGGGCAAAATAGGTTAATTGCAAAAAATTTACAAAAGCCAAGGAAAATAAGGAATAATAACCTCAGTGGGCACATTAATCATGCCACAGGACATGACATGTTAGACGAGATAAAAGAATTTTTTGGATACGAAGGACCGGAATAACTTTACTTTTTAGAAATGGTAATCATTTTTCTACTTACAATGGTTATCCAAATCAAAGTCACAACTGGGACATGCGAAAATGTCAATTATCTGAAGAGGCTTGCCGATAAACATGAAAAGGATGATTTAGACTGCACCAGACAAAATGCCAGAGTTTTCAATGCTTGTGGGCTTATCTTGACACAAATCTCACGAGTCAAGAAAGAAAAATCGGACCTGATCGCAACGCAATACTACAAAAATATGCGAGAACACGAACAAAACTTCCTACATTACTTCGTCGTCACAAAAATTGAGACACTTATCAAGACGTACCAATATATGAATTGTCACGAGGCCGAAAAACAACACACCCATTACTACCCCCACTACATATTCATGAATGGATTCGAACTAAATGTGGACAACATCGAAAACTTTATACTTCCCTTCTGTGAGGCTGGACTCCATATCCTTGTCAACGACGAAGAAAATCTTACCAAAAGTGAACAAGCTGCCCTTGATGTTAGATTAGAGATTCCCAGTAAAGTCGATATGCGCATCAAAACTAGAATTGGATTTAATGTCAGGAGCCGCTCTCAATATCTAAGATATAAAAGAAGTACCGATCAAGATGATACTGAAGACGACACAAGCCTAAGACTTAACGACATGTTTCTGGACAGAATTAGAAAACTTACACAAGAAATATCTGACACCAGACAAGAGATCGAATTGTCTCAAGATCATGATGCCACGAAAATGCTTGACTTAGAAGAAGGAATCGTTGATAGAATTGGTGACAAAATTGACAGAAATTTCCGAAACCTGGACAATGCAAACCAAGATCGAATCGACGGAATCACACCCGCTAAAAATTCCTTACTCACTGCACTGTTAATCTTTCAAACTGCCGTTATCTTAATCCTCTGTATTATCATTGCCAAAAAATGCAAGAACCAGAATCAAAATTAGGACTTTCCTACACCTAGTACCTCATCCTCTGCTTTACTGCCCTCGTATCTTACAATTATCATGTGTGACATTATAATAAAACCCATAACATCAACTAATATCATTCAGTTTTTTGAAATGTTCGTATTCAATGATGAAAATGCAGAATGTAAAAGACGTAAGCGTGATGACAAAGAACAAAGACGTACTTTGACTGATATCATTAATCAACCCGCTCGTCTAAACAGGTAGAATACATGCGGAAATCACAATCCTTGAGCCAGTTTTTAGACACACCGATAGTACAATCAAAATCGCAGGGATGAGCGGAATGAATACAGATGGCAAATCTGATTACAAACCTACCATGAACACCCACTCCCATATCCAGCGCGGCAAAGCTCACCTCACTCGAATAATACCACGCGATAGGGCACCAACAAGCTGGCCCACAAGAGACAGGATTTTCTCGCATTCTGCATGGATAATTCCTCAATCTGCTGTCAAAGAAGTCCCCAGTTTCAAGGAGCTGGAAATTACAATTTCAAACGAGCCAAGCCAGATACTAGGATTTACTCGAAATCACCTTAATAAAGGGGCATTCTGCAAAGATAATATAGTCGAACTATATCACGTCATCTGCAAGAACGCCTACAAGAACAAGCTCAGAAATTTTGCGTTTAAAGAAGAAGGTGGTTTAGAAATTATGGGCTGGAAGTCAGACACCAACTTGATAATATGGTCCGGACTCAAAGAAAGGACGAGCATGCACATGCAATCACAAGAGGTGCAAGATTATATGCGAAAGAAAAATATGATCACCACCACCGATATTGAGAACATCACCTTGAAATACACCAAATTGAATGATAAGATCCACAGAGCTGCCATTAAAGTGGAATTCAATGACAACTTCAAACTGATTGAATAAATATACAAACCAGGTAACAAATCAGATTAATAATCGGCAAACTTACAACTATTTTCAGTCCGCACAGAATGGTGAAATGGACAATGATACACACTACGAACGCCCAGACGCTGGTTCAAATCCTGCCACACTCATATATTTAAATGACGTCATTAGGACTCATACCTTGATCTTGTACGCTAATATAATTGTATTTCAGACTCGTGATCCCCCACATTCGGTGAATCGGGACTTGCATTCGGTGAATTGAGCTAGGATGAACTCAATGAAGACTATATTAGCTGAAAAAAGAAAATATGAAGAAACCAAAAACACCGTTTTTTATGAAGCTGAAGAATTCAGAGAATTTTGGCGAAAATCTACTTTTTAGAATGAAAATAAGGTACAGTTTCCGTTCTGAAGATGAAGACCTCCCAGACGTAAAAACGATTTTGAATACGACAACTGCATTACACCATGAATTCTCCAAAAACCACAATAATTTTTGGAACAAATATAAGAAGTGGCTGCGCCCAATGAACTCCCTCGTGCCTGGACACTTCTTCTCGATCTTAGATGGGCCTTTCCCATGGCTTGAAAACAAGAAAACGAATCATGTGGATGCCACAATCACACATTTAGGAAAAAATTTTGTAAAAGTAACCTTCAACGTCATGCCAGTTTTACCATACAAGATTCCATCAGGTAAAAAGGCTCAGCGGAAAACATTTGTTCATTAAAATAATTTAGATGAGATGATGACATAAAGGAAGATCAAAGTAAAAATGAGATCATAAAATAATAATAGTCAACCGTTTTAGATAACCGATTATACATTCAGAATGACTAATCGTTACAACAAGGATATCTCCAAACCCATCTTCAAGATCTCACGAGACCAGTACAGCGACTTGGCAAACTCAAACCATCTCAAGAAAATCACAAAGGAAGGCGAACCGACTCTGGCAATGGATTATACGATCAAAACAGACAAAAACGTCAGTCACGATATGAACTGGGATGAAGTCAAGGCCTTGATCCAAGCGATCCATTCACACATGGAGTCCAATGAAGATTGGAATGAAATGTTCAAGGTCAAAAAGTTGCCCAGAAATAACAGCGCCAAAAACGACTACATGGAAGTCACACTCCCATCCAAAGATGATTTGGTGACTGGTGACACCAATGGTTTTCTGGTATTGATCGCGAATGACAAAACAAAAGTCATCATGCCAAAGTATTTCGATTTCCTGATGAATAAATTAAACAAAGACAAGATTAAGGGTACGTACCGCGATCAACTCGATACTTGTATGATAATCATTCTTTAAGGCAAAGTCAACATTAACAAGTTCAATAAGAAAACTGGTACGATTCTAGCCCAAATGATCTACTAAAAAAATCACAAGCTGCCATATGCCCAGATAAAATATGCAAGCGAGTCATTATAATAATTGAATTCAGACAAAATCGTAAAGGGTGAAGTCAGCCTCGGTGACAAAATGAAGTTATTTGAAATCTTCAAACTCAACGGACAGAACGATTACGTCCAAATTGTGGACACCAGGAATCTACATGCAGGTTTTTAATTAAAAATCATAGGGACTGTAAATAAAATACGAATTAAGCTGAACAACATGGACCTTTCAAGAAGGGAGACCCATTGGCTTTATTAAGAGGGATCGGGAAATTCTTGGTGTTGATGCCACCAGAATCAGGAATCTCTACAAAGAATTTTGGTAATGTGACCCGCCTCAGAAACAATAAGATCGCGTGGGAGGCGCATCGCATCCAAAACCACGATCTCCTTTTGGCAAATCAAGCAGCTAATGTCACCCGAAGAGACATGACGGTCATGATCGTTATGGACATGGCGGCACTGGCCTTAATGACCATCAGACTCAAACAAACGTCACAAAACGATCATGATTTCTACCCACTCGTCAAAAAATCCAGAACCAAGAAATCATCGCCTGCTGCCCCAAATTCGCAAGCACACGACGAGATAGAAACCATGAAGCAACTCGTGGAGGCAATCGATTCGGAAATTACGGAAGGAGGGAAGCATATTCGACGAAATGGAGTGTTTGGACGACATTATGACGATGACGAAAACCGTGCAAGAGGGTTGATAAATTACTATTTCAAATTCGTAGCAGTTTATCCCAAAAAACAAAATGCTGGTTTTTACAAACAAGTGGGAAGACTATTGGCGTCAATTATTCGTTTCCTTAACAGAAATAATCTGGTTATCCAACAGTTCATTTTATCCAGAAGACAATCCAAAGCCTTTAACGAAAATATGGATGAACAGGAAAAGGAACAAATTATGCAAGGTAACATGTGGCCTAATATGCGGATTTCAGTACTGTCATGTCTGGGCTATTATGAAAACAATCAAGATGAAAAGATGATCCGGAAAATCAACGAGAACATGTTCAGAAAGCAAAAATTGATTAACAGAGATGCATATAGAGTAAGTGATACATAAGTTGATAAACTCATAAACCCAAAACCTTCATTAAGAATCAAAATCGATCAAACTTGCCACCAAGAAAAAGATTCAAACGAGGTTAAAACCAATCTTTTGTTGTTCTTATGCCGATTATTACTATGCCCAGTTTACTACACGCCTGCCCCAGATAACACACTAATATAAAATACTTTTATTCTACAAAATTAAGACTGTGCTGTAAATGAAAACACGAAGAAGCTCTAGCGGTCAAAGAAACCCAACCAAAAAGATCAAAAGAGATCAATCTTGGAGCGATGGTGATCCTGTAACCGATCAACGAGCCGAGATCATGGGATGGTGTCCGATCAAGATCGTTAGGATCCCGGAAAAGTACAAACCCGCTCATAACTACACGAGCTAAAAATATTTTTTATAGGCACAGAACAATTGGAAGAGGATACGTCGAAACCGTTCGGTATGAATTGTTATTTGGATTCAACGACAGAAGCCCAACCTTCAATAATGGTGTTCCAGTGGCCGCACATCTTGACAATGAAGATTTCAACAACCAAATCGCTGATGAATTGGTACATGACTTTGACATTGACATCAAGAAAATTGAAAAACTGGCCAATTTGGTGAATTCCATAAAATGGATATATTTCAAGGATCAAGCCCTCAATGGAAACTCATGCCTGATTAACAGCCCGTCTTCTGCAACTTGTTGGGAAATCCAATTAGGAAATCCTGGTTTGAATGAATGTCCGGAATGTGATACACGGAAATCAATTGATGAATGGTACACCAACCTGATCAAATCAGCAGGAAATCACAGAGACCCGAGACTGGATGGCGAGAAGATGGACTGGATAAGTCTCGGAAATGAAATCTTGGAAAACCTGGACAGAATCAATTCTAAAGAACTGGCCAGCAAATTAGATGAGAACTTGTGGGACAAGTTGGCTGCTATGATACGCGGTTATCTGCTCTTCGCAACATCAATAAAACTGACCAACAAGATGCTGAAAAAACTTGACCCACAAGAGTTCCATGACTTCAACCTACTCAAGAGCATGGTAATCAGAAGTGGGGTAAGAGACAATGACTTCAACAAAGCTTGGTCCCTTGAACGACTCAATACGAAAATTGTTGACATCGTCAAGAATCTCACTGAAACAGCCAACCTGGATGAGATAAACCTTTTCAACAAAATGACGATGATCAGTGGGATACAACACCGAAGAAATGAACTAGAAAGCTGGAGACATTTTGGAGAAGATGAATTCGACGAATATATCGCACTACAATATGTCAACAAAACTCAAGAAGATGGAACGGTGTATGCAAGGCTCCTAGCAGCAAGAAAAAAGATTGTTTTCAATCCAACGGTATCGGAATTCATTAATCAGGTCATTTACGATACAAAAGATGGTGAATTTAACAGATTGAAAGCCATGGGAGTCCGGGTGGGACAAGAAATCTCATTTCCAACAAGACGATTGCGTAGTGGACCAAGACAACACCTCTGGGACACGCTAGAAAACTGGCCCATCTGCACTGATACCGAAGATCACACGATCAATCATACTGAAGCACGGTACAAATGCACAGTACCCCATCCTCTCATCACGATTGACATGGCGGACCCCACAACCAGTATGATTGAGGCCGATATCCAAATTGAACTATTATAGAAAGGTTTTTAACATTTTTTGCGACACTTATTAAAGGTAAAATTCAGTAAGATGACGATGACCAAAACTGCCCTGCTGTACTACGATCGGAACCGCCCAGACCTGACTTTACTGTGCCCAAAACACTGCTAAAAATCGCATAATAAATAATTTATTAAAGATAATGAATCCGGATGTTTCGGCTGGCAAAAAACCTAGACTAGATCTGCAAGGAGTAAGTAGCAGTTACAGTGTATAACGTATGTTCAAAAAACTCATTAAGCGCAACTCATATGGAGATTATTTGTATAACAATGGCCCTGAAACGGAAAATATGGAGGTAAAATAAAAATCTAAGAGAAAGGATAATCACAAATCTCATAGGTAATCGACCTAAATGTGAAAACTGAAGAGGACGATTCGCTGCCGATATACCCTGACTTTGGTTTCCCCAAACAAAGTGAACTTCGCACCATCAAGATGGCTAGGTACCCGACAATGCCAGAAAACAGATTTTTGACATTGATGAGCAGATTTGGCCATATAAACAAGAATGACAATAGAATACAAGAAAAAGGATTTGGTTTACACTGGAGAACAGATTCGAAGTTACTACATCAAGGAAGCTGTTTCTACAGAGAAGAATCTGATGTATACTATATCAAAGCGGCCATGACGAAAGATTTTATGAATGAAAATAAGGTCTCAAAAGACATTATTGTAATGGAAATCGAAAGAAAAGATATTATGCCGGAATACAATAAAATATCGTTCTGGGTAGGACCACCTGAAGAGGGTTACCCAAAAACAAAAATCATTCCATGCCTTGGGCACGCCGAAGAATTCGACACAAAACACTTCTTCTCAATCAAATTGATTGGTAGTGACCAAGAACCTACTATCACGGATAAGGACCATGCGGATATATTTACCTTCGACATAGCCAAAGAAAAAAGAGAATTCATGATGTTTAAAATCAAGTTCTGGTGCTGGACATTGTGTAAAAAAGGAGGCTTTGCTAATAAAAAGGAAAATATGATCTTCACTGCATCCATGCATGGTGATTGTGTGAACGAGATCAAGGACGTTACCAAAATCAACCTGCAACAAAACCCTGGGCGTGGAGCAAAACTAGTTGGCCAGAGACCCATTTACAAACCTTATGCCATGACAAACAAAAAAGAAAGAAAGGACAACAGCTTGCCCAGAAGTAGTCGTGATAGTATTTTGGCATATAATCCAGTCAGAATACAGGACCTTACGAATGTTATGAAGATTGCAATCGAAGTCCCAAACAACTACCACAGCATTGTTGGAGCACGACAAGCCAGAGTTGAACTAGAAGGACTCCAAGCGGATATAAATATGATGGTGAGACATAGGTTAAACAACGCAATGCAAAGGCGAGCAGCAGCAAATGATGACCTGTTGGAAGAAAACAATGGACTCAGAACAACGGTATCTGGCCTCCAAAGCTCGCTCAGTCAAGCCAGCAGCCAAATGAATTTCTTGCTGAGTGAAAATATGAAGCTCAAACAATTTATTGGAACACGAAACCAAATTACCAGAGAAGATGTCGGATATGATTGCAACCTAAATCAACCTGGAGCGTCAAACTTTCCTTTCTGAAGGAAACACCCAGTACCCAATTTACCCCCATTATGCCCAAAGTATTATTTTATCTCCTCACTGCCCACTTATTTATTATTTTTTCTTTTTTGTAACAGATAAAATCATACAGAAATCTTTTATAACCTCCAATTTATCTCTTATAGATACCTAGGATGATGGTAGGGACATTAACCATCATCTTAGCCCAATAGAAGGGAACTAAGTAAGTCATGAAAACGACAAATGCACATAAGGCAATTCTTATTCATAATGATATGTTTTAGATAAGTATTTCTTTCTAGAAACATATCAACTCGATAGATGTGCGTTTCTTAACAAACCACCCCCCGGATGAATCTGGGGACGTTGATACTTCGGTAGCACCTGGGAACGCACATTTCGGACTTGTCCCACAGACAAAAAGTCCGCTGCCATTATGGCAACGCGGCAACAATCAAATACCTTTTTTTTTTTTTTTTTTTAACTAAGAATACTTATTTGACTGAGTCATAATTTACGCTTTTTGAAATTTTAGTTTTTCGCCGATTTCTCCGATGTTACCGATTTTTTGATAAT
>SCLD01095930.1:0-11626 GCA_004367895.1 Oikopleura longicauda | reverse complement strand
GTAAACATTTTTTAGGTAAAAATAAGTCAAATTTCGTTTTTACGTAGTGTGACCCCATTACGTAATAGAAACGTTTTGACTTCTAAATTCACAGCCTTGGGTTCATAGAAATAAAGTTTGAATCCAACCAATATCAGTTGAGAAATATAGCCCTTCGAATCTGAGGACTCTAGGGCCTAGGTGGGAATAGGTTTTTGGTAAATTCCGAGTTTTTGGCCCAATTTGATCGTGTCAATTACCAAAATGTACATGTAGTAGTTCAAATTGATAATAGAATCTGAAATGTTTTATGTTTCCCTGGGGTAAAGATGGATACCATTCCGAAACTGTTTTGGAAGAGATTAGAAAAAATGAGTCTCGATGAGGAATGGATTTCCCATATAAACAAAGGAAATTCCTAGTAAAATTTCTTTTTTTATTTATGAAAATCCTAAAAGTTCGAAATTCCACAATGGAACATTTCACTGAATGATTCTGGTATCCAAGTTACTCTCTTTTGGGCTGAAAAATGTTCTCCTGCCATGGACACAACACAAGGAATCATAATTAAAATTGTTGCCATCGGATTTCATAACTGTAACTAAATGAAATCTAACCTTCCATGCGTTCAAATCGAGTCAAATAAGGATATAATTTATGACTCATAATTTGTGACTCAGCTCAATCTGAGCAAAAATAATCCATCAAAATTTTAATTTGAAAAAAGATTTCGACAATAAACTAGTTGATAAAGTCGCCGAGTCAATTTTGAATCAAAACGAAGAACCCGTTGTCAAATCCGATTTGTCAAGGAAATTATCCAATCAGAGCGATGGTTGTAAATTCATCGACCAATCAGATTATAGATTATTAAAAAGTGAAATCTGTGCACTAAATGGAATTGAGCCAATTAATTCTAGTCTTATTCAAGTAGCCAATCAGATCCAACAAGCTACAGCAGATCCACCAATCACATCGACGTATAAACTTATTCAACCACGCGTCGAAAATATAAATTCTGGAACGGATGCAACATTCCCGGTCTGACCACTTTAGGATTTTCATTCACCATCCTGAGCCCAATGTTAATCTTGGCCCACGATCTTGAGTCAAGCACCGATTTCGGCCCAAGATCTTGAACGGCCTATGTTTTTCACCAACGATCATGTAACATGTTGCATCCTATATTTTAGGTAACAGTGGTTCTCCTACAACAGTTTCATTAGACGCTTCTCAATTGAACACAATAACGACAATTTATAGTGGGATAAATGGAAAAGGAATCAGGTTGAAATAATTTTGACGGAGCAGAATCACTCCACATTTTTAGAATCAGTGTCATTTATGCTTCAAAAAGAGCTGCTCTTCCACGCGTTTTTTAATTGCGTAGGTCGACCAAAGACATTGTTCGGTTACATGGAGCGTTGAAGTAGGCACAGGAATTTTGAAACAATATTAGGAGGCCGGAGAAATTTCGGTTCAGATAAAACAAAATTATATATACCGATTTTTTTCTTGAAATTGTTTACACCCTAGTGACCATCCGGAACGATCCTGATTCGAAAGCTGCCTCGGTCCGGGTGATATTTTTCAATCTCGAAAAAAGATTTATTTAATAATATTGCGATACAACCAAAACCTGCTTCCCTCATAAGGTAAGTGGTCCTCAACAGGACTCCGCGGACGTCTTTGTTCAGCTTGGTCCCATCCGTGGGCTATATAATGGTCCTGGTTCGAAACGCGAACGAATTCTTACATTCAACTTTAGTTCCGATTCCAGTTTCTCAAATAGTTCCCGTTTCGAATCCAAAAAACGAAAAGTTTTAATGCTTGAATCTTCAACGACACCGCCGAAATCAAAAAAATCTTCCACTTGTGATATTTGTGGATCAACTTTTACTTATAGACAGAATATGCTCAGGTAAAAATTTTTAGTCAAATAACTAGGTTAGAAGAGATCGCAATTTTTCCTCTTTGATTTTGAAGCACTGTTTTTGATACGATCGGTTGAACGTCTGTTCTTATACCTAGGAAGGAATCTCACAAAAAATGTTTGGCACTTTTTAGATTTTAGACCGGTTACTCTTACAAATCGACCGGTAAAAAAGTTTTCAAAAACGTTTTTTTCGTTTTTTTGCCCTCGCAATGGACTTCAAAAAAAATGGTTCCTGATTTTTGTTATTCGTTCAATTTCAGTAAAAATTTTGGTGTGGTCAGAAAAAAATTCAAACATTTAATGTACGATGTCTTGAGGGGCTTCATGTAAAATTTTTTTTTAGACATAGAAAAACTCACGATATGACGAAATCCGTTTTCAAATGTGAGCTCTGTGGAAAAACTTTTGCCACGGTTTTGAAATCTCTCGGAATATGAAATTGGCACAAAGATGACACATTGAAATTATGTCACCAAAATATGTCATCTTTGTGTCAACGGATAAAACCGTATTATAAAACCGATTAAGCTCGCAATGAGAATCTTCAAAAACATATTTTATCAAATTGCGACTCAAGTTTGGAGCTGTCTGGAAATCAACCTAGTTATACATTAGTAACCCCAAAGACACCGCCATCTGGTGGCAAAAATGGTGATCAGAATGATGGCATCGTTGGCATAACATACAACGTGGCTGTTAAACTAGAACCGAAAAATGATCAAAGTTCAAACAAAGATGCAAATACTGAAAATAAGATGTGATTTATGTTTTTCTTCAAAGATGAGTCTTACGATATGACTCGTTGTTTTTTAAGATCTTATAGAATTCATCAATAAAATATGACTCATAGCCAATGAGTCATTCGATGACAAACTCTCCTATTTTGCCGTGATACATTTATAACAGAATCAAAGTAACTTTTTTGAAACACTGTTCCCTTTTGTTCAAAATTCCAAATTCTCATTGGCTGTCCAATAAGGCTTCTCATTGGTCAGCCATTCCTCTGACAAGTTTGGTGCTTTTTTCAAATTTCCAAAAATTATGATATTTGAAAATATATTTTACTTTAAATAAATGTGAAAATTGAAAAAAATGTCTCATGGACCAATCATAGCCAATCTCTGAAATTGACTTATGATTTTGTGATTACGTCATCATGCTTTACATTCTGAGTTTGGATGAGTCATTTAAATCCTTCTGAATGACTAATACTATTAAGTTTAATATAATGACTCATGCTCACTTGGCTGTAAATTGACGAATCTGATTGGTCGGTTTCGGAGACAGAATTCATTTCTCTGTCGACTTTAAATCGAAAGATGGAAAAGAGAATATGAAGAAAAATGAGCGCCAGAGGAATGTTGTTCTAGATTTATAACTAGGATTTTTACAGTATATGTCCAATAATGACCCCAATTAATTGGTCAAATCTAATTGGTCAATTCTAATTGGTTCTGATAGCTTGATTTATCGATTTTGGCAATTGATTGAATAGATTTACAATTCACATTCGCAACTGTATCGAGTATCTTTTTATTTAAATTAACTTTTAAGAAAAAAACGAGAAACCAGAAATGAATTTCAAATTATTTTGAGAGTACTTATCCTAGTTCAAAATGACTTCCTTATTAAAAAAGTAACTTAACAATTCAATTACTATACTTATAATCGACTCAAACTTACCATTTTATCCTTATGTCGATATGATTACGTCCATGGTCTAACCACGTCACCCTGGACGGACATGACACAATATGACCCCTTATTTGAATACTTCTTGTAATTAGATGACCGGCGATGACGTCAAAGTACCGGATCATATTAATTTTTGTCGAATAGTTAATTCAAAATAAAGCTGAACTCGGATCATAATCATCTATCAAAGTTATGAACTTTTATGCGCCTCCTCAAGTCCATATGTGTATGTGGGGTCACACATTAGAGTGAAACACATGGTCACAAGTTGAAACACATTATAGTGATACACTGTTTGATGAGTTTGCATGTTAAGTGTATCACTCTCAAAATTTTGATGTCGACGAAAAACAGTTTTAAGAACCCTCTAACAAAATTTTGGTCGACAATTTATCTATTTCTTGAAATTTAAATTGAACAAATGTTGAAAGTAATTTATGATTTCGATGCCGAAGCTGGCACAGAATTAACAGTCAAAGAAGGGGATGTTTTAACAATATTATCAAAAGATGCCGGTGATGGATGGTGGAATGCAAGGTTAGTTTTTACATTTACAAGTGTAGGGTACCCACGAAATTTGAAAAAGTTGATTCAAGGTTAGGGAGTACCCTTACAAAAGGTGCCTCTGAAGTCAGATATAAAATACCTCGCCAGGCTGACCGAGTTATGTAATTTTTTGGTTTCAAGGCGTCTGGAAAATATAAACGGATCTAATGATGAAAATGCCTGGTTACGATTTTCGCTTTTATGATTTTCTCAGACTGTTTTTTTTCGTATTTTGTGAGTTTCATTTAGGGTCAATATTTTCGTTCCAATATAGTCGTTCCTATCGTTCATGGCACGGGCCAAACGGCCTTTGATTTGGAATGTGACAGTTTGAACGTGATCAAGTCAGTTCTAAAACGTCTGTCAGACTTTTGGTTTCATTTGAAGAAAAGCATTTAACCGTGTCATTATTCATACTGACCGGTAAGACTCTCCAAAAGAAAGTCATCGATGATTATTTCTTCTTTGGTAGTTATAAAGCGGTATTATTCACCGTATAAAGCAATATAAAGGCTTTCATGGTATATAATTATATAGATATCATGTAGGCCATATTGAAAATGTCACTGATTTAAATGAGATATTGGCCATTTGGTCTTCGACATGTTTGTAATGAAGACATGTGTTCAGTCTAAATATTGTTGTATGATACAATTAGTATCCCCAAGTTTATTTTCATATCTTCGAACAATGGTTTCATACTGTAAACGCTATAAGTGGGTCTTTCTGTACCCAAGACTCACATGAAATTTGATCCCTTGATATTTGAAAGATTAGGCTACTTTTTTCGTGCACGATCGCACGATTGGATTTCGAGCACGATTTCGAACCCTGATTTAAATCTATTATTGGCAAGTCCAGGAAAACTCATCCATCCTTGGAAATATTCCTGGACGAGTTTTCCATGAATCGGGTTAAGTTTTGTCCCGAAAATTTTTCAAAAAGGGGCAAGGATGAGCAAGGCGATGGTTAAACACTGATGATTCTAATAATGACCAATGTCTGACTCATCAGCCATTTCCTTGAATTTAAGGAAGTCTGCCTCCCAATATTGTCTTAATTTAAAATAATTTCGCATATACAGTCGTACTAAACTGTAGAAATTTATTCCACTACAATAGTCCTGAGATATGTCTGGGGGATATGAAACCCATAAAGCTTTGTACACTTATTCTGATCCAGAGAATCCTCAGGCCAATAAGGGCAGGAGAATACCTTGAAGAGCTTCAGAATTATTACGGCCCGAATTCTAAGCCACCAGAGGGATGGATTCTAATGCGGTGAGTCATCATTGTATTGCATTACCGTCTCTTCCTATCGGAAACAAAAATTTGAACCGAAATTTTATTGAAATGAAATTGCTGAACTTGAACCAGCTTACTGAAATTCTGATCGGGTCATTTCCATTTTCCAAAATCAAGAGAACCATACATGTAATAACCATTTTTATCAAATAAGACAGCGTTTTTTGACATAGGAGCGGGTCACTCTAATGTGTGGCCATTCAAATATGTATAAACGTGGGTCCCAATCGGAACCGGACGACTAATCGGTAATTTTAGGAACGAGTCCGGACAGGAGGGAATGGTCCCGGCAACCTATGTCGAAGAAATTGCAACTTACGACGATCCTACAGATGACCAATCGTTTTCATCTGAAAGTGAAGGTAAGAAATCAAATATGAATGAGCATGGACAACGTGACGAACCAGATGGGGAACCATCATCAACCAATCAGGGAGACGATCAGGAAGAGTATGAACATAGTTGAGTTTATGGTGTATTATGGTGACATAGAATACGTATTAGCTAAAAGTGTTACGTAATAACCAGAATTATAACGTAACAGGCTTTTCGGTTACATTTCTGGTATCCAAAAAAGTACTCATACGGTGATATTTCAAAGAAGAATGGTGAACTGTCAATTTGAAACTAGTTTTCTATCTTTAAGCATTTTTTGATGAAATTGTTATGGTGTTTAGCAGTTATCAAAGATAATTATAACGTTTTCATTTTCAGAAGCTGGATGGACCTCGTGGGGTCAAAGAGCACCTAGTTCCACACCTTCGATAGCTGCTTCCGAACCACCCAATGGGACCCTCAAAAAGGTAAATGACAAAAATAAGTCTGAAGAAATCTAAAATTCTCGAGTTAAAAATGACATTGAATACGAGTATGTGCAGATAAATTTAGAATTTCCAGATATGAAAAAAAAGAAACGAAGTCTAGAACAAAAAATAAGAAAAATCGTTTTCGATGGGAATTTGTCAAATTTTTAACTCGAGAATTTCCTCCTGGAACAAATTCCGAGTTTTGGGTCGGGTGTAGGCTCATTATGAATATTTTAGGCTGTTGGAAAAGATTTGAATCGTTATTCAACTTATATAAAAGTCGGTGTCGAAGATTACATTATTGGAAATGTTTCAAAAAAAGTCGACAAGAAACTTTATCATGTCGAAGATCAAGCCAGGTTTTCGAAGCCTCTGATTGGTTCAATTGTCATACGGATGAGAACCAATGAGATTGAACGGCTGAAAACCGATCAAAGCAAATACAGTCGAATGGAGCAATGGTGTAAATACTAATTCAAATGTTCAAATTGCTGATACAAGTTCGAAATCAAAATTAGGGAATTCGTTTGATTTATTTTACATTATACTCATGTCCGGACCCAAAATTTAGACCCAAAACTATCAAAATGGACCTCGAACCGAAAATTTTAACTCGAAACTAGCAGAACGGACCATGCACTAATAATTTTGAACCAAAACTACTAAAACGGACCGTGCACTAATAATTTGGACCCAAAACTACCAAAACGGACCGTACACTAATAATTTGGACACTTGGCTACCAAAATGGACCATGAAATAATACTTTTGACCCAAAACTAGCAAAACGGACCGTGCACTAATAATTTGGACCCAAAACTACCAAAACGGACCGTGCACTAAACATTTTTGGACCCAAAACTACCAAAACGGACCGGGACCGTACACTAATAATTTGGACCCGAAGCCACCAAAACGGACCGTGCACTAATAATTTGGACCCAAAACTAGCAAAACGGACCGTGCACTAATAATTTGGACCCAAAACTACCAAAGCGCACCTCGAACTAATAATTTGGACCCAAAACTAGCAGAACGGACTGTACACTAATAATTTGGACCCTAAGCTACCAAAACGGACCGTGCACTAATTATTTCGACCCAAGACTACCGAAACGGACCTCGAACAAATAATTTGGACCCTAAGCTACCAAAATGGACCTCGAAGCAATAAATTGGACCCAAAATTAGCAAAACGAACCGTGTACCAATAATTTGGACCCAGAACTAGCAAAACAGACCGTACACTAATAATTCAGACCCAAAGCTACCCAAACCCAAAGGGACCGTGCACTAATAGTTTGGACCCAAAACTAGCAAAATGGACCTCGAACTAATAATTTTGACCCGAAACTAGCAAAACGGACAGTGAAATAATAAGTTGGACCCCAAACCACCAAAACGGACCGTGCACTTATAATTTAGAGCCAAAACTACCAAAATGGATCATTACATAGCAATTTTGACCCTAAACTACCAAAACGGATGGTGAACTAGTTATTTGGACTCCAATCCATGAAAACGGACCATAAACTTTTGATTTGGACCAAAATGGTCAGAACGGGTAATTTGGAAACTTCCTGAACACACGATCTAAATGGATTGTGTCTCTTTTAGAAAAATTTGGGGTAAATTTTTTTCAAAAACCCAAATTGATATTTTTGAAAATCTAGAATAATTCATATCGGCTCCAAATATCACTGCTGAAAATTTTACATGTTAGGAAAGTTTTTTTAAAGTTTTTAAAATTTATAGGTCTAGAATCTTTTTATCTGAACCAACGGTTTTGAGCCTCCTGCCTCGGTGGACATTTTTGTAAAACGAATTAAAAGGTGGAATGAAAAAATTCATCGCTTATTCTATTAAACATGCTGAGAATAATGGAAATATAGAGAGGCGCTACAAGCAATTTGATTGGCTGGACCAACGATTGACAGAACAATTTCCGTGTTCGTTACGACCACAATTACCAGAAAAGCAAGCAAGCGGACGATTTGAACATGAATTTATTGAAAGGAGAAAGGTTTGTTAATCAAAGTCTATCAAAGTGGATGGTGATGAGAGTGGACCGTCGTAAGTTGAACCATGAGCTATTCGGATTCAAAGACCGACCATTTTCATCGTTCACTTCGAGAGTAGGGCCGAAAGTAGGCGTCCTCTTTCGACCTAACATCGAACGTTTTGACCCAACATCGGCCCTTTCGACCGTACCTCACTATTAAACTCTCTTATTTTAGGAGCTGTTAGAAGCCTGGTTAGCAGAAGTTTGTCGTCATCCTATTATCTCTCGCTCTCTATTAATTGAAGGATTTGTTACAATTCAAACGGAAGCTGGAAAGAAAAATGAAAATTGGAAAAAATTCAAAAGAGAACAGGAACGTTGGTTTGAACAGGGATCATAGCTTGCAAATTTTGGAATCTCGCAGTTTGAAAATCTCTCCAAGTTCTCATTAGTCATGACCGTCCACTTTCACCCCTAACCGCCGACTTTGACCTATGAGCAGGGCTGCCAAAGGATTTCTAACTTTAGGCTTTGAGCAATAAGCGGACTTGATCCCCCGAATGACTTTTGAAACCAATCACAGGAGCAAACGCCATATAAAATTGCTGGTTTCTGGGAAGCAGTTCGCGTTCCTCAAAATTCTCGATTTATTGAAGATTCAAAAACTCAAATTCAAAAATTTTTGAAATTCTCAAAAGGATTCGATGCCGCAAACAATTCATTTGCAAAATCGTTACGTGGCAGTTTGAAAATTCATCAGGAATATAAAAAGGTTTGTTTCGAGTGAATCATAATGAATGACTCATTTCGTAATTTTAGGATGAACTCTTGTTATTTGCATCGAGTGTGGAAAAACTAGCCGATGAATTTGCAACTCAAACACTGAGGCCGAATGCAGCAGACTTAGCATCCGCTATGAAAAATGCCGCAGGTAAAAATTAATCAGATGTCCGTAACCTAGAACTAGGGTCCACAAGTCAACTTATTTGGATGCATGGAAACTACCGCTAGAGAATTTAGTCTTCACCGGGAATTCTGACCAATCCGATTGGTCCAATCGTCACAAATTTTGACTCGGCAGAAGTTTGAAAACTTAATTTTCACTTAACTTATTTTTCAGAAACTTTCAAAAAATCTGCCGAATATAATTGTGAATGGGCCACTCAAACAACCGTTCCTCTTTTGGATCAACTTTGGATTTATTCTGGAATATTATCTCGAGTTCCACAACTTGTTGAAGTATCAGAACAGTCACATCAGAAAATAAAAAATAATGCTATAAGGTTAGAAAACAAATCTGTCAATCTTTCCTCTATAAAGTGGGATGCGTCTTCCTTGTGGTCGTCGTCCCTATACTTCTCAACGAAGAATGCAGATCAAATGACCATCATGAAGACGCACCCCACTTAAAAACTTTAACCTTTATTGGCAAATTTCGGGGCATGACTCGGTCCGATTTATGGAAAACTCACACAATAGAATCAATTTGGATGAGATTTCAAGAAATCGGGCTGAGTGTCCAACCGAAAATTGAAATTTCAAAAAATTGAATGAGTTTTCCCGAATTCGCCAATATGGTTTTTTTTGCCACAGGTGTTGACCTCTTATATTCTAGGTTGGAAATGGGACACCCGAACATCGTGAATTAGAAGCAAAAGGGAATACAGTTAACGGAGTTATTTTATCAGAAGCAGATTACCTTGATCAAATTAGAATACCAGATTACTCAAAGTTAATGAAAAATTATTTTAAATCACGAGGATGGTTTTCAAGAAATTTCAGTAAAGTAGGTCAGCGCTACATGCATGACCATAATGTTGGGATAGTCAGGTGGCTTTAGTCAACGCGTTTTTGAAGCATAATATTTTCATAACTATAGCCTAAAGTCTTTAGGAGGTATGCATAGGCTTGTAAAATTGGTCACTCGAATATGTGGAAGGCCAAGAGCAGGTGGATCACTCAAATTTGAGATCCCCTAAAGTCTTTAGGCTAAAGATTTAGTTATGCGGATATGGTAATGTTTGTCCAATTTCCTGCGAATTCGATTCTCTGCATTTTTGCCTGGGGGTGTCCTACCTATGCAAACACCCACGCAAAGTTTTCGAATTTTTTTTTAGAATTGGACAATTTAGTTATCAAGGACACAATTGATATCATTGTTTAATATTTTGTAAGCTCAACATTATGATTGAAGAATTTATCTTGAAAACCATTTCAAGCCGAATATCATCGAAAGCAAATGGAAATGTTTGAAGCAGCCGCCGAGCAATTTCCCGACTTTTGATTGGTTAAATCTTGAAGCCAATCACAATCTACCCTCACGTGACAAATGCTACCAGCCAATCACGTTACCTTATTTCTTCCTATGTTCCATTCACCTAATATATTTATTTCTTCACAATTCTTCCGGTTCGAAAAAGAATTGTAATAAGTTGCATCCATCATTGGCGTGCAGTAAAGCGCACTTCTCTCTGCTAAGCGCACTCTGATACGTACTTTAAAACGTATTAACCTCTTTTGCAGTTTTATTGTGCAATTATATTGAGACTTATATAAACTATGATCAATTTCAAACTATTGACTTTATAAAGTTAAATTGGGGTGCGTCTTCCCCATGGTTATTCGCCATCGAGAAGGCGCGACCCACTTTATTGATGCGTGACATCAATTAGTCGACTTTTGGATAGTCGGTTCTTTTGTTGGGGTGAAAATAATACGACTGTTATAAATGTAGTTTCGCTTGTAGTTTCGTTAGCGGGCTGAATTTTTGAGAGATAGGCTAGATAGCTGTTTGAACTTCAAATGTTGAAAGATTCGATACCCACAACAACCAACAATTTTTCGCGCGATCAGTCGCACTGGTCATTAATTCGACTCGTCATGTCCTGCATGTGTAACATGCCCCTGATATTGAGTCAAACTTTTTCCATCGATGGCTTGACCATTTAAAGCTGAGTTTCATGGCCAAAGCATGATTACACAGACTCCATGATAGGGCTCCTCGCTTGAATTAAAATGGTCGTCCCTCGTACTGACTCGTACTCTATTCACATGTATTTCGGTCGTACTCGTACCTTGTACTGATTAGTATGACCTTGTATTCAGTACGACCAAGTCGTATTTAGGAGCCCTGCAGCAGGGCCCCTGCTCCATGATACATAAATTATGTAACACAATGAACCGACTACCTATTAATTTTATTCCAAAATCTCAAAAGCCGTTATCATTATATAACCCAATGATAGGCTAAAATTCACATAGCTGTTAGTAACACTACTGTTAGAACGGATACTGTATAGGATTCGCGGCATAAGAGTGTCGATGTATTGAAAAGTAGAGAAGTTTTTGAAAATCGTGC
>SCLD01095919.1:0-33674 GCA_004367895.1 Oikopleura longicauda | reverse complement strand
CGAATTTCCGTGACGTCAAAACGTTTTATTGTCAATAGACTTAGTTTAATTAAACAGTTACCCTTCTTATCTTTAGTCCTCAAGGGTCCGTCATGTCACAGATCAAATATACGGTTCTGAATTCAAAATTCATAGTTTCAAATCGAACCAAAATCGATCAGATAACCAGTTTATCTGACCCCGACCAGGCATAAACCATTGTTAGTGAAATCATTTGATTTCAGTTAATATTATGATAATATATAGAATATGACATATTTTACAACAGTTTGATGGTTACAATGACAGTTAGTCATTTCCCGCTTGGAGATATGGCAAGAAACTTCAAACAAAGGTCTAATAGAGTCAAATACAGGAAGAGATGTCATTCGTATACTAAAGTTAGCGTTCCAGCCGTAGGTCACCGATTTTGATGCATCCAAACTACGCCAAAATTACGAAAACTGTATGACAAAAATTGAAATTTTACGACCAAAATCGTATTTTTTCTAGATTTTTGAATTTTTTTCTGGACTTCTAGACGATTCGTATCGAATGAAAACTCCAATAAGCTATTTTCGAAGATTTATAATATCGATTTTCGACACTAGAAGGCCTATCTATAGTAATCACCAATGTTACCCAACTTACACAAAGCTTTGGTGGTGCTCCGTTCATCTCTATAACTCAAATATCGAGTTTTTGTTACTGATTTATTTCGATGTTCTTCTTCCGTTGGTCCATCTGGATCGACTTGACACATTTTCGTGTATAGATCTGATCGTTCTTCCACTCGATTTTTGGCACAATCGATAAAAGTTCGACAGCCAAGCTAAAATACCCTATTTTAACTATTCGACATAATTCATGCGGCATGATTCATGCCTGATGTTTAAATCGACTCCACGGAAGTGATAACAATCTTCACATGGCATTAAAAAGTCTTTGTAACGGTGAACGAGCGAGACATCCGGTTTGGTCTTACGGTAAATTAGATTTATTCGGAAGTCATAGTGTTGTTCTCACCTGTCAAACCGCATATCAAAAGCTACTCTTAAAAGACAATACCTTGATATCCATCACAGCCGGGTTCTCAAAATTGTCCAAAAGATTTTCCATTTCACAATATTCGTTCCCATTCAAAATTTTAACACCATAGTAAGACGGTGTAAATTGGGCTATCGGATCATTCGTCTGCGAAACTTCCCGAAAAAAATCTATTTCTAGTCGGGTGCTTTCTCGGTTTGAAACTATAGGTGGTATCAGGGATCCCCACACCCGAGCTTGTTGGTTCTAGGACTAGGTGGTATGGTGCGCTTCTCGGACCAACGCGCGCCTAGCGGTCCGCGGAACAAGCGGTGCGTGGATCCCTGGGTGGTATAAAATAGTCCGATTTAAAGTACATTAAAAGTTAAAGTCAAATCGAGCCTCGAATCAATTTTTTTTAATAAATGACCATCTGAAGTCATGAAGAAACCTTCCGCATGACCAGCAGCGCCACCATTGAACTCTTCAAGTTTGTCAACTTTATAAAATTTTTAAAATAATTATACATTATAATTTAACCAAAAACTTAATAATTAAATTGCCTGGTTGGGTTTGATGTCTGCTTTTGCGTTTGAAACTCTTTTGTTTTATAGTTTTTGAATTTTTCAATTTTCCACAACAGTTTATTTCTTTGGATTCAAGATTATGTTCTCGAAAATGACGACTTTTTGTCAAAAATCAATGAAATTGGTGATTTTCGATTCGAAAATTGCATATTCAAGAAATTCCCCGTGCTTGAAATATCATTTAATTTAAAATCATTACTAAATTATTCTCTTTTGTCTAATTGGCGAATCACAAATTAAAATGCCCCTTATTGACATTATAAAGAACTACTACTGGTTGCCCTATCAACTGAGCAGAAATCTAGAATTGACATTTTAAATCTAGAGAATTGTAAGAAATTTATGGCTTTTACGATTCTTACAGCGCTGACCGTCAGTCATTGATTGAGGTCACTTTGAAGGCCAAATGAAGTGCTTCACAGTAGTCTGATGCTTTGAACATGGAAACACCATTGCAAAACGAATCATCATATGATGCGATCCCCATGTGTAGAAAATTGTATTCAAAACTTTGTGACCCCCTAGAGGTACTAAGTTAGTACTACTAGCTTAGGTAAGATTTTTTTAGATGAGACTTTCGAGATCAGAAAACTGACTGGATGGATTTCAAAACAAATTAGTCCATCTGATAGCCCGCACTTAATTATGTGTCATTTTTGCCCAATCTGCTCTCTAGCGCCACTGGGGGATGTTTTTGTAAACAATATTTCTTAATCTACTATCTTGGTATTCGAGATGTGTTCTACGGATTTTGAAGAGTCTAAAACGCCATTTTGATGGTTTCTGTATCAGCCGCATGAATTCGGACCGGACGTCGGCGGACAGCACTGTCCGTGTCCTGTCCTTTTCCGAAAAATCCTGCCCGTCTCTTAACGAGCACTGTCTGATGTTAACGCGTTTAAAGGCAAAACTTGTGGTGCAATAGATATTTTCCTCAAGCGTTTTTTCATTTTTTACCAAGAATAAACCGGAAACTGTAATTTTGAAGACTAAATATAGAATGTGTTTTAAGCACAAAGCATAGAATAAGTTATAGTCTATAATATAGACTCTATATCGCACTGTTAAGGCGACTTGATTTATTTTATGCCATTACAACGCCATAAAAATCGATGTCTTATTAGTCGGAATATTATGTCATAACCTGTGGGTATCGTGGGGTGTACCGTGGTCTCCTTTTTTCACTGTGAACAAAAACAAATCACACCCATTTTGTTTTTTCCGCGGTTAACAGCGTGACAATCAAACCTTCACATTACGATAATATATATACGAATAAATTAAACCTACGTGTTTGTATATTTTAAACTTTCCTGCCATCTCTGTTGATATTTTACTGTTTCTTGTCTTCAATTTAAGTGTTTCCTCTACTTCTTCCTCACTTGTAAGTCTCAAGATTTTGAAACTAAAAACATAATAATTCATACTGCTATAAAAAAAAGAGATTGGAGTAAAAATCGACATCCAGTTGTCCTGGAATGTTATTTTTTCGTAATTTTATGCGTTCCAAAAAACATATTACCACAGTAAAAACTTTATTGTTAAATTTCAATTCTCTAAAACACCCATCCGATATGAATTCTCGAACGACACTTTTGACTCGTTAAAATCTGGCCTTTAATCGTTTTCAAACCAGACTTTTTAAAAGGCCGCAACGGGAAATATTAAGTTACTAATAATCTAATTTAGGCGTGATGGAAACGATGGATCGGAGGTTAAAAATATCATAAACTAAGAAAAACTTAAAAATTCAGAAAGGATCACCAATCGAATTAATATGGCTTAAAGTAAAAATTATAACTAAATAAAATATCATAATTCTCTGCAATGACGCCCTCTATAAATTATTATAAGACTATAATGTATATTCGGAGAGTCGTTCTCCTCTTTGTGAACAGAATATGATATTTTATTCCGCTATACTTTTTACATCTTTGATTCAGCCCACTAGAATCATTAAGGGATCTTTACTAAAATTTATTAGCCACATCATTATGATAAATTATCAACAATACAACGGTTATTTCTCAGGGATTTATGTTATGTAAAATAGAGTTTTGTCTTCTTACCACTTTTTCTTAGACTCTGTAATTTTAGCGTTTTTCATTTTGGTTGATTTTCACAAGTTAATTTAGTAAAACTGTATATGCATGTAAGAATACAGCCGCTTGTGTCTAGACTGATGGTTTCATGAAGCCAATGACGTAAGTTGTCATGTGTTAACGTCAGTCAAAATGCATGTTTCTCAGGATCCTAAAATAGGGTTTCTTTTCGCTCCTCTGATTAAAGAATTCAACCCTATTTGACAATTTATCGGGGCCTTTAATTGTTATGATGACGTCATCGTAACCAGAAAATGTCAAAATCATGATCAGTAACCAATTTTCACTCACATACCGAAATTTGGCCACTTTTGGGGTGAATTGAAAATGCGTACGGTATCCTTAATCAGTCCGATTCAGGTAAAACTCGTCCAAATTTCTGGGAACGTTGGCCGGTTCCCGATGACGGTTCAATTACGAAATTGCGAAAATTCTCTTAGATGGATAATAAATTTCAAAATGATATGAACCAAAAATAATTATGGTTTTCATCTTAATTGGGCAACTCTTTTGTCTCTATTTACCACATGCTCAATTTTATTTTTCACAAAAACTAATTTCTACTGTGATAGCCCAAAAAACTTTAAACTTTATTAATAATTATGAATGGGGTGGTCTGGGTAGACCAAAATTGTATTCCGCCCCATTAACCCTTATTGGCAAATCACGGAAACAAAATCCAAAAAGTGGGAACTTCACCGAGCGTGTTTTGCGGAAACAAAATCCATATATTTCCATAACGTTTAATTTCGCTTCGGCTATGATAAATAGTGAAATTCACATTTTTTTATGAAATAAGTATCTTTGAATATTTGAAAAACTAAAAGTCAATTCATTATTTCATTTAACCTGTTTGATTCTGGTCTACAAATGAATATTTTGGTAAATGAGTTTCTATATTGAATTTGTATGAATCTATTTAATTATTAAAACATGTTCGTGTATTGCAGAATAGTCTACCCTATATAGTCGGCTGGTTATCAGATCACTTGTTGCAATACTTACCCATGGTCCATATTGTAAAGTGGGTTGCGTTTTCCCGACGGCGCAACCCACAAATCAGAGAGGTTATGAAAATGTAAAAACCAGGATTAACTCGGAAATCCTTGACCAGAAGATTTAAGATTTCCTCTCGATTTTTGATAACCCCTCTGTCTAACCTTTTCTTGTGTGCCCCTCTTTTACAATGGTGACTCTTTTCGTGGTCTATTTGGAATTCATTATTCACTGACAGCTATTTATGGTAATTTCGGTCTAAAACAGGCTTAGACTGATTAGCCTTCAACCAAAGCCTTTCTATAATATACATTTTATGTGTTTTCGACATTAATCACTAAATCCGTTCCAAGCGCATCCATTTTAAGTATAGGTGTTTACGGCATTTACCAAAATGCGAAGCCGGGTCGTTTTATTCGTAGCTGAGTGCCCTCATAAGATTCATATGCCTGACTTGATAAAGTGGAACCGAATACTTTTGAACCTCTATTTAATTGATCAAAATTTTTTGGCTCCGTCGGTAAGCCGTGATTTCGGATTTAGGCCCTTTACTACTCAAACCAATATTCAGAGGCCGAGAACTGCAATTTAAATCCTGGCGCCTTTAGTTTTAACTTATAAAGACGAAGTTTTGGTGAATTATGTTAGATTTATTGGAAGTGAAGTTCTAGAGAACAGGGTGCAATAGCACAGTGAACCATTTTTAGTGGTATATTGCTGCTATGGCATGGAACGTTATGAGAATGGCAGTCACCTAAAATGAGATGGCAAGAAAGAGTACGAGAAGTAAACCTGAAATTAATTTAAACCAATCAAATTGAAGAATTTAAAAGGCCGACTGTCTGATAGGCTTTTGAGATTTGTTGTGCTGTAACAGCTTCTGAGGTTTTGGCGGTTTTACTGGTTTCGTTTGCGTAGGTTTAATAATCTCATTGGAAATTTTAGTCTGCGTAGGCTTAGTTTTTTGCATATATGAGTTCGGTGTCGAGGATTCTAGAGGTTTTTCTTTACTCAACAGACTGGCGGTCAGAAGACATGGTTTTGGTAAAATTGATCTTTTTGGAGAATTTTTCTCGATTCGACCAGGACTTGAAGTACCACTTTGTGACGGAGCAAAATTCAATCTTCTGGAAGAGTTTCTCACATTATTAAGAGCTTTGTCCAATTTTCGTCGATCATATCCTTATAATGTGAAGTTAAATTCTCGAGTTCAGATTTCACAAAAATGGTGGACGAAATGAACTTACGTTTCACAGTTTCTGGTGTTTGTGTTTGTCTGTTTTCTTTTTCCGGACTTGCAAAAGTATTTAGTTTACTTTCTGCTTTCTTGATAATTTCATCCAAGAACGATTCAAAATCTTCCATTTTCACCCTTCTCTGAATCAATTCCTCATTCATTTCAGAATTTAACTTTCGATGGCGTTTGTCCATTTTTTCCTGTTTTAATGTCTTTTCTTCGAGAATCTTGTCTAAAAAAATTGATTTAAACTTGTTAAAAACACTAGCAAATGATGATTTTTAATTTGAAAGCACTCACCGCAGTTTTCATAGTACGGAAAAACTGTATTGACGGGTTTTCTGCACACAGATAGCCTTTTATATGAACCTTAACATTACATGAATAGTCACAGTGGCATACATTTCAATGACCAAGGGTATAACTCACTTCTATAGAAAGATTTAGTAAGATCTGGCTCTAAACCAGAATCATTCCACGGTTTGTCCATTCTAAAATTGTGATTCATTATTTCAAGGTGAAATCATTAAAATCTAAAGTGTTGTTCATATTAGGCAGTTTATTTAGGGAATGTGAAAGTTCGGAACATTTTTAAGCGTTAAGATCGTTGTTAAAGATTATTGAAATTGAGTAATAGTATTGACCGGAGTATTTTCTTTTGAAATAAAATCCAATTCGGAAGACTCAGTTTCTTTTTCGTGAAGTTTCTTTGAGATTTTTAACGAATGTTCTAGACTGCTGTGTTTTCTGTATGCGATTCAAAGCTTGAAATAAAACATACCATGTATGAGAATGATATGGCTAAAACTAAATGGGTCATAAAGTTATGACTCATACTGTTAATTTATAGTCGTGCGGGATTTGAATGTATGAACCGATCCTTTTGCTTTCAATTTCTTTATTTCTTATTTCGTCGTCAAGTTCTTTTTCCTTGGCTTCTAGCATTTTGAGCAAATTACTTTTAGCGTCCAATCGATGAGCTCTCAAATCATTTTCAACAATACCACTTGCCTTCCAATCAGAAGCAACCATTGTGGGTCTCAACGACTCTAGATTCTTCAAATTCGAAGTTAAATCATACATTCGATCAATATTCGCCGCTTGTTTTTCAATCGATCGATTTGATTTTTCAATAACGTCATCCTGCAATACCGTGACTAAATCAGCATTACGTAACGAAAAGTCACACGTCACAAAACTAACCTTCCGTTCCGTATTTCTTTTTATAAGTTTCGTTGACTTTACTGTTCACCCATGGAAAAATTTCTTATCGGAATTTAAAACTTAATCGTGACATAATTTACAAAAACCGAACATAGGGTTCAAATCTGTTCCTTTACATTGAGGTTCTTTAAGAATAACTTTTAGTTTTTCCATTTCACGATTCTGAAGAGTGTAACATAAACAATTTTGTTTAAGATTTTAAGGAGACTCAGAGAAATTGACAGACTGCTGCATTTAAGCGTAGGTTCAAAGGGTTTGAGTCACGTAATTTAAGAGACAGTGGGAAGTGGTGCTTGGAGTAAGTGCAGAGCGATGACTCATATTGGAGGTCAAGAAAATGACACATTCTTGATGACTCATTGGATGGCAATGATGACTCACTGAATTATTTAGATGGCAAGGAACTTGAAGATACTCTCGCTAATCACCCTTTAGACCTGTCATATAATTAAGATCATATAGGATGGCGATCGATATCCTCCCAAATATATTGGATATGCACGATTAAACAGAAACATCAGAATTGATATTTACATTGGACGACAAATGTTTCCCAACGTATGTTGCCTTCCCATAGAAAATACCAAAGTGATATGAAACTTAAAAACATGAACTTGAGTACGTGAGCTCAGTGTGCGACTAAATAGAACAATAAACGCACATCTATATAAACGCACATTTGAGGTTTTCGTTAAAAAAAAGTTGTAAACGACCCGAAAGAGTTACGGGAGAGCGTAGAGGTTAAATTGACTGGTCAGCCAACCAGCTGACGATAATTTCACACGTCGAAATCAGTGGTACAACATAAATATGATGAAAATTGTGCCCAGCAACGAGAACGACGCTAAAATAAATATTTTACATGTATGTAATCTAAAACTGTTACGTAATACTTACACTAGTGAAATATTTTCTTCCGCAGTGTTGACAGTGTGTTCGTTTGTTGGTTTGAGGTTTGTTTTTTAATTTTTTCAGAATAGGAACATTGGTTGTCGACGATAAGTTTGTTTGTTGTAAATAATGTGGTTCGAGAGAATATTCATTCGAGTAACGAGTGCAAATCGATGATGCAGAAGACGAACTTGACCTTTATAATAAAAGTTTTACGTAATAAATAATAAATTATGACGATATATTAACACAAGGCTTACATTGTGGAGTTGTTGATATCATTTGTTATAATTCTGAAGCCTCTGTCTAAACTTCTTGCTTCAACAGCCGAATCGGACTGGAAATAAAGTCTCGTTTGATCCGCATTATTCCATTCGATTCGCCACTGGGCAGCACCACTATTCGCGAATGTGTGATAAAATGAACCATCGATATAAGAGACAACTTTTGAATTCTTCGAGTTTGCTCGATTAGATGATGATGAGGACGACGATGGTGAGCCACGGTTTTCAATTAAAATCCAATTTGACTCTCGATTCACCAAATATAGTGTAGTTTTATGCCTATATTTTTTTGATTTTACGGACATTACGTTGAAGTGTCACTTACTTTTTCCCATTGAAGAAACCTTTCACCGTACAAATGACTTCATCGGTTTTATTCATTCATATAAATCATTCTAGAAATTATAAAACCTAAATTAATTTGGGATTGATTGAGGCACTGTATTTTATACAGAAATAACGCATGATAACACTATAGCTATAGCAGATTGTTTTTAGGATTTGTAGGATTTTAGAAGTTGTAGGTCAATTTGACCGGAAGTACTCGAGTTATGGCTGGAAGTACTAAGAGTTAGGTCGGAAGAGGTTATTATTTGATAGGAAGTATCTTTAAAAAGGTCATTTAATGTCATTTCCATTGAAGAGGAAGTAACGAGAAGTAAAAAACGGTCAAAAAGGTCTAGTTTGATTTAGACAGGACTATTTCAGGAATTAAGATGGTGGTATTTAAGTATTTAAGGTTTGAAGTATTTACATGAACTCATTTTTTAGAATTTTTTGGGTTTCTTTGGATTTCATATTTCTTGGTCTTTGGTAACATCAAAGTAGATATCGCCAATACCCTTATCCAAGAGCATCTTTTCAGCATCTTCAGATATGATTCGAAATGATGGTCGGTCCGAGGGACATTTCGACCAACAGTCGACCATAACTTGATATAATTCGGCAGAAGCATGACGGGGTTTCTCAAGTCTTTTACCCTAAAATTATCTAGTTATCAAATTCGATTGGACTAATTATACAAACCTTTTCAAGGAATTTTAAGATTTCATCATTTTCCATGGTCATATATGGTATCATCCCAAAAGTGAATATTTCCCACATGAGGATTCCAAATGACCAAACATCTGATGCAGTTGTGAAAACTCGGGCTTCATGTGTCTCTATTGACATCCATCGCCATGGCATGAGTCCTTTTGAGGCTTGCTTTTGACTGGTCATTTGCATTCTAGGTAAAGCTTTGAAATAAAAGAATTAAAACCATTTGCTTACGTGTAGTAATCAGTATCTTCCACATTTCGAGCCAAGCCAAAATCGGATATTTTCATTGAAAGACTTTGTGTCACTAGAATGTTTCTTGCAGCCAAATCTCGATGAATACAACATTTTTCTTCTAGATATCTCATTCCGAGAGATATCTGCCTGACCATTGAAATCAAGTCAACCTAAATTAAAAGGGTCAAATCAGACATATAATCAGATCTTTTGAACTCACCATACTCAGAATACGATCATAATTGGATTCCGTTCCCTCAATACAATGTTCCCGAATGGGTTCGTTTTCCTTTGGTCGCTGCAATCGAAGAAAATCTCGAAGGTTTCCTTTGGCACAATATTCCATGACAAGCCAATATGGTTTATGAGAAGCACAAATCCCTTCGAGACCAACAAGATTTTCGTGGCGACCATAATCCCACATTGTTTTGAACTCATTTACAAGTACTTTAGTATTCTAAATTTTGGTACGTAATGGACTATCTGTTATTTCACAACCATTAAAACTTTAGAGAAACTGACCTTATTATTATCGTCAAGGTTAGTCTCATTTTTATTAGCTTTTATGGCGACTTGTTTAATTTTTCCCATTCCATCATCGATTTCGGCACGATATACAACTCCAAACTGTCCGGTTCCAATCATTTCATGAAGAACAATTGATGTTCGCTCCAACTGTACTGACTGAGGGAATTCAGCCAATAACCGTTCGATTTCACCATTACCACTTGTCCCGTTGGATTGATGCAATAATGGAAAAAAATCGGCTCGTGAGTGATCACCTTGATTATTCCAGGAACATAGATCCATGGGAACTTCGCGATGTTCGTATATTTTCAAGCCACCTAAACAAAATTGTAATAGTAGAGCCAAGTAAAACAGAAAATAACTCACTGTTCTTTTTATGGTGCGAACTGAACTTATACGCAGCGTATGCAACGATTCCAACTACAATAACTATAGCAGCAATCATTCCAATCATAACTTGGGCTTCCATAACTTCAGGTGCAACACGAACTTGCCATACATACTCATCTTGGCCTAATAATGGGATAGATTCAATGAGTTCAATGATAATATATTAACCTTTGGCGTTAGTTGCAATGCATTTATATTGAGTGTTATTCGTGGAAATATCCACGTGATAAATTTCTAAAGTGTTTTCGTAATTGATATTGACGCCAGTATAAGGGACACACCCGGTCATATCTTCTGATCTTTCTAGTGACGTTTCAGAAGAATCTTTTTCGGATACACGAGTAGGATCAAACTAAATTAAATTCTTGGGTTCTAGTTATTTTAAAAGCAATCCTACTTTTTCCCAGTCATTGAGTGTACTATTCCAAACGCTCCATTTTAGTTCAGTAGGAGTCCCGGATGTAACTGCGCATGTGATTGTAAACTTTGTTTTTACTGTGACGTCACGGGTACACTTTTCGGCAGACCAAGTTGAGCAGCATGTATTTTGAGGAGGAACAATATTGGGAAGCGATATTTGGCGATTATTTGCTTCGACAAACATTGTATGACCTTAAAAGTAAGAATTTAAGAGTATTGAAAATGACCTCTATTATTTTGCTCACTCTATACATATTGATGGCCAACTTACCAATTAGTGAACCACAAGCTGTGATAAATATGCATGTATAATATCCATTTGTTTTATTTGGTGAAACCTGTTTTAATAATACTTTTTGTCCGTATGAACCTTTTCTTATTCCAAATTTTTTATTGATTGATTTTTCTGTTGAATTTGGATCGAGAAGTATTCCAAAATCTGTGATATTGAACGTTTCGTTTTTCTCATTTTGAAAATCTGAAATTGTAATTTTTGATTTTAAAGACTTTAGATTTAAATGTTCCAAAAAAGTCTTAGATCAAGTGAGCCGTTATGTATTGTACCTGAAACATTTGGGGGTTTTGTATCTTCTGAACAGCAAGCGATCGATTGTTTCCAATACCACCTCACTTGGTATTCCGATGATGGATATAAATCGGGTTGATCCTTATTTTGACGAATTCTACAATTCATATTAACCGTATTTCCAGTTGGTTCGGCATGAAAACCTTTTGTCATTCCCTAAAGTACAATCATTCTCGAATCAAGCCCACGGAATCATTCTTAACTGACCTTTTTGCGCTGCCATTCTGGTGGTTGACAATTTGTTTCTTCGGCTAATGTCGATAAGGAGCCACATAGTAAACCGTAAAGTATAATCTCGAGTAACATTTTCCTACATTTGGAAATAATGGTCGCGATTTCTGAAAAAAGAGATCTATAACCTTGTCAATTCGACGTGTAATTTTGATAAATGAGACTAAAAGTTTTTTTGTCTGACAGTCAAATTCTGAAATGAACCAGAAAACCCATAAAATTGAAGTCAAAGTGGGGGCAGCGTTGGAGGTTTTTTCTCTTCAAAACAATTTTCGGAATCAATTTCATCTAACGTCCCGAATGAATCAAACAGTGATTTAGATTCACTTAGGATAGGATCAGGAGCCACTCTTGTTATAATTGAAATGCGTCTCCCTCGGGGAATATTCGAATCTGATTGACCAAGAACTGCATGTGTGTAATCATACCTTAATTATTTTTGTAATTGATTTGCTATCCTCTTGGTCGCTTCAAATCGAACCCGAAAAAAATATAATAATAATAGTATAATTTATGCAGCTTAATTCGGCGTGGACTGTAGTTTTGTATGATATTGTTACCTGAAATCATTTTCCATAATATATAACGATCTTCTTGGTAAAAATACATCAAAAATTTCAATTTCCGATTCACATTTTTCAAAACGCATAACAGCATCAGATAAAAGACATAAACCAGCTAATGCTCTTCCAACGAATTTAACATTGTCAACATGAGGGAGTATTTCGCCATTTGAATCAATATCGAGAACATGAGTTGCAGGCATAAGTTCGTCTTCGGGAAGAAAAGCTGTTTCGCGTATTCGATTTATGATTTTTAAAGATTCTGAAGACCATGATCTTCTTTCTATTTCTCTATAATTGTGAATTGCTCGATCTTGATGATTTCTTTCGTACTGGTATTTTCTTAAATTGTATTTAGATAATAGGATATCTTTTAAATCTTTTGTTATCAACCTACTTCAACTAAAGTACTTACTGTAACAATGGCTCCACTTCCGAGAGTAAAATCTTCTCTTCCTTAAGTGATGAGTCATCGGGTTGAATGCTATAATTATAAGTCATGTGTGACTAATAAAGTTATCATACCTCGGGTGTGATGAAGTCTTTATATACAGGCACGGTTGCAATCCGACCTGAGTTCATCCGAAATGTGACCCTGGAGGTTATTCTTAACATTCTGAATCGGGTCATTATAAAAACCATTAACATGGAACAGGCTTTTTTATGAAAAAAGGTAAAAAAGATGATTCATTTAAGCACATTTAAAGGTTTGCTTATAAGTGAGATAATTATTCATCTCATAAATACCTATTTTTTATAAGAAATAAAAATTAGGAATTTGCAAACTCATTTAAAAGTACTTATTACAGTATTATTGTAGGTGGGCGGCAAACGAGGTATGAACAACACTTCTGGTTGGTTGACCACTAGTGTGGTAGCGCTATAGAGTCACCACTTCTATGGTGGTACCACCGAGTAATCACTTATATGCGCTATAGCCTATAGGTCAAAAAAATAGTTGAAGCAAGATTAGGCGCATGGCTCGGTCATGTGTTTCTTGAATAAATTACGGATGGAGTCATTTCACTCCATTTTCGATATGACTCATAATAAATGAGTCATGAATTTGTAAATCTTTGATTAATTCATGTTGACGTCATGAATATGAGTAATTTATGAATTAGTTAAAGAAATGGATTCTTTCCGAATGGATTTTGAACCATATTTTGTGTGGGGGCAGAGGTTTTCGAGAGAAACGGATTTGCACTCGAAGGTGCTGCACCGAAAATTGCCTGCCCCGTCGACACTTGTCGCTGGTATTTATGCCTTTCGCTTTTTACAAATTCTCAAAAGTATAATCAAAAACAATAAAGTGCTCTCAAATTTTAATTAGATAATTTGTTTCCTTTGAATATGATTATGCTTAATTTCAGTATCTAGTTCAGCCAAAGCAGCGTATCGATCGGAATTTGATTGCTGTGAATTTTGAAGATTTTGGGTTTGGTTTGAAATGAGATTTGGATTTGTTGATTGCTTAGTCGGTCCATTGGGATAGATTGAAGTTGGGTTTGGGTACCCTCCCACTGATTGAACTGGTTGATTTGGATAATTTTGAAATGAGGCAATCTGAGGACTATTTTAAGTTTTTCAAATAAGCTAATTACCATATCGGTAGACACTTTTTGGTCGGTCGGTAAGAGAAAAATCTTTCCTGGTATATAAATTCATATTGGCGAGTTGTTGTGTAGCTTGTAACTGTTGTTGCTGCAATTGTTGTCTTTGAAGCTGTTGATGCTGTAACTGGGTTTGTTGCAGCTGTTGCTGTTGTAACAATTGTTGTTGCTGGAGTTGCTGAACTTGTTGAAAATGCGATGAGATTGGTGTTTGGTGAAATTGCATTGATGATGTCATCATCGATGAATCGGGTTGATGGCTTGGGATTGGTTGCGTAACTGTCAATGGGGCGGGTCCAAATGGCGTGTTGATCGTTTGGCCCGAAGAATATCCGGTTTTCGTGCTCATATTTCCGGCTTGAAATGCAGATTCAAAATCGACTTCAAAATCATTTTGAATTTGAGTCTCTCCAATTCCAGAATCTCCAGTAAGACTTCCATCGCCAGTCGTACTATGATTGGTCAACGATTTGTTACTATCTGCAAAACTATTTTTTCTTTCGAAGCTGATGGTGTTCAAGTTGAAAGAATCGGGCACCGTGGAATGAATCACTTGTTCTACCAACGATGACGTCCGAGAACGGGTTGAACTTGACCGAGACGGCGGTCGACGAGGAATCGAAATAAGTTTTTGTTTCGGTTGTACAGCAGAAGGCACAATTTCTTCTTTTGATTTTTCAACCTTTTTACAAGTGTACGGCTGAAAACTGAAGTTATTTAAGAATACTTTAAAAGTTTCTAGAATAAAATTCCGATTTTATATTTCAAAAATAAGCAAGATCACTTTTTGAAAAAAAGTTTTTGGGTTAGCATCAGTCAGGTAATTATTGGGCAGAGTGATAAGTAGACCCCAGGTATGACTAATATTAACTTGGTTTTAGGTAAGAAGAAGAAAGAAGAAAATGATTCCAGTTGGACCACATGGCGATTTTGGCTCTGATCATCCGGACGGAAAAGGAACTTTCGCCAAACGAAAAATGGCCAGACCAAGTACAGCGAAACCTTTCGCTGCCTATGTAAGTATAATTTATCTAATCTAACCGACTGGTTTATTATTATGTTTTTAAGAAACACCTGGAAGTCATAACAGGTAAGATAACAAACAATCGCGAAAAAAGTAAATTGGATGAACTCCCTACAACTCAATCTACAAAGCCCATTTATATTCGACCACAATCGGCAGCGCCACTGACGGCAAGTTTATATGCCACATCAAGCAGCGCCATTGGTAATAATGGACGTCCTATGCCCACAACAGTTAGAAAACTAATGCGAGAATTTTCATATGGTGTAAGTGACACAATATAAACCAAGAAATCCCTTTTGAAAAATTATTTTAGCAAAGTCGCGAATTCTCCGAAGCAAAAATGCGTCATGGCATGTGGCGAAATCGATCAGTAAATGTATGAGTCATACGCATTACTCATCTTTTCACCGCCACCACTACATTATCCTATCTACCGCTTACGCCATCGTCAAATCATCTGTTGCTAATCCAAACTGTATATATTACTGTACATATAATAAAACCCCGTACCTTGAACCATGATTTTCGGTCATATTTTTCTTCTAAAAACGTTTTGAAGTTCGGACAATCGCGATTGTCTGGTTTTCGATTGCATCTAGGATCATACAGGCCCATGTATGATTGTTCAACAAATTCATTTCCATTAGCTTCCAGTAATTCCACGTCGACCAATGTAAACTAAAAAAAGGATCTAGGGTATTCCTCGCCGAATACGACTTTAAATACCGTTGATAAACCGGCAGATTTTATTCGATGAGGTGGATTCAGCCCGCGCAATATTCCAGAACACTTTGTACAGACGAAACATCCTATTGTGCAATTGATATAAGTTGGACCACGTTGACCACACTGAATCTTTATTTAGCCAGGAACCATAATTATTTTCAAAAATTAATACGTATGGACCAAGTGACTCTGACCATATCAGGAGGTGATTAAAATTGTTTCCCTATTATAGGAAGAGGGCTTGAACTCCCTTATTTCATGTCTATACACTCAGTTCACTATGATCCGTTATCCCATTGACCCACTATAATAGTCGCTTAGAATTTAGCATACTTATAAGTTATAACTTTATGAATAATCTGACCGAAAAAATGCCTGTATGAGTGCCACTCTTCTGTATCAGTTTTCCTAGCGCACGAAACCTTTTACCATATCCGGTTTCCATGATTGGACCACCAATGAATATATCCTTACCTCACTACACAGTCTGTTATACGGCAGTTTGGCTTGGCGTTTCACCCGTTCAATGAGAGCATCCCTTTCTGACATTCTAAATGCATAATTATCAATTTCAAATTAATTTGAACTGGTAATTTCCCTATTTGCTAGTGTGCTGAATTCCCACTTGGTTAAAACCTGATAAGAGTAAGAGCTTAATATTAATTTAGAGCAGCGTGGTAAAGAACCATGAATTGCGTGACCTTTGGTTTGACCCTCAATGACACTGTTGGACAGTTATATAAACTATAATCATAATGGTGACCCTGATAGGTCATATAAGGTCATTTCACTTCTCCCTTACTTCATCCCAGCATCTTCAAGGGCCATATCACCTAATTCAGCATCTATGTCGTCTAAATCGTCATCACCAAATAAATCTTCGTCAACTTCCAAATTCGGTTTTGCCGCACTAGCATCGCCTGCCTTGGCTTCACCTGTCGCTTTTTCACCTTTTTCCGCTTCACCGGCTTTAGCAGCCTCTTCAGCGACTTTCAAGGCAGCCGCATCCATATAGTCAAATCTATTTTCAGCAACCTGAGACGGAATAGCCCCTTTAGACAAATGAAGAGCAGATGACGGCGTGTTGAAGAAGTCATCATTGATTTCATGAATTTTGACATCTGGATCGTCTTCATCCTAAAAAGTTATTTGAATTATTGAGCCAAAATTATTTTGGTAATTTACCCCTTCTCTTTCAATGACAATATCTTCAGCTTCTTCATCATCACCACCGACATTAGCTTCAAAAGCAAACAGTTCACGCCCTGAATATACAGTTTGAATGGAAACGATTCCGGAAAGACCACTTGGTAAAGTGAAAATCAAAGCCCTCTGAATTCCTGACTAACTTATTTTCAGAGGCTTTGAATCGAGCGAATCGATTATAGTTTCTTAAAGTGTCCCACAAGTCTAGAAATCTCTCTAGGGGCTGTCTAATGTGCCTAATGCTATGTTTTACTTTATTAGACGTGTACATAAGGCTGTAATGGTTTGTATACTGGATGAAGCCGATAAAAAAGTCCCCCATTGATGAAAATTCACCTGTAAGTCCCTTGACTTGTCCAGCTTTGGCTTTTTTAGTTTTGTCTTTGATATCTTTTTCTCTTGCAGCTTTCTTTTCGGCTTTTTTCTTCGCTTTCCAAACTGAAAATGTCTCGAGAGTAATTTTGGTTTGATTTGGTCCAAGAGCAGCTCTTTCTCGTTCAATTAAATCTTCTAAACTGATTTGATTTTTCTTCTCAGCCGCCTTCAAGGCCTTCTTCTCAGATTCCAAGACAAATCCTTCTGGAAGAATATGTCGATATTTACAGTTTGGACCTTTAGGACATTCCCAGAACCAGCCATACCTAAAAATCATAAATATTTTGAAATTGTATTGTAAAGTACTTTTTAGTTTCAACGGCCTTGATGAACTCATTACAAATTTTATCGGTTGTAGTTGCTTTATTTTTCTCCTTTCCATGTTTCTTATCAATGGCATCACGAAGTTGTTCTTCAGTCCAATCTTCCATGCCTCTGTCTTCTTCTTTCGTCTCCTTGGATGTTGGGGCTTTGGATTTGCCTTCTCCTTCAGCATAGACTTGCGCTTAACATTACGTTTATTAACTGTATGAGACACTGATTCGGTTATTTCTAAAAAATCGGGACATCGAGTCGATGTCATCGACTCTTCAAAAAATGACAATTCCATTAGATTTTCCCAATTTTGACAAGGGTATATGCCGAGGCTGATCTTACCTTTTTTTGATTTTGCTTTTGGATCAATAATAATTTTATTTCCTTTGGCAGTAACTGCTTTACCAAAAAGAAGTTCCATTTCTCGAAGTTCGGCTTCTTTGGCCTTCTTTTTCTCGGCTGCACGTTTTTTCTCTTGATCTTGAGCCCATGTATTCACCTTACCACCGCTGTGGACTTGTTTATTAACTTGTTCAATGAACTGAATGGTTAAAAATAATGCAACTACGGTTATAAGAGAACAAAACTTACTTTTTGAGCCTTTCCTCCTTTCTTATTCTTCAAACCAAAGGTTTTATCGTCGATAACTTTCTCCTTTTTCTTGACTTCCGTCTTCTTATTGGTGGCATTCTTTTTCGGTGGCATTCTGAATTATATTATGATGTTAGTATTTTTGCAACATTGACTTTTGAACTATTTAACTTGGAACTAGCAATTCGAAATCAATAAATAGTCTATTATTTGAGTATTTCATCTTGATTTTTTTGTTGATTGAGCGTAATAAGTTCACACGTAGCTTTTCCCTCGGTTTCTTTTTCAAATAATTCTTGAATTTGACGCAGTTGAGATGGTAATATTGTCATTATAATCTCGTCATTCTGTTCCAATATAATATCTCTAGAACAGGGATTTATTTTCATTGCTAACTCACTTTTTATTGCTAACTCACTTGGCCATTTCGATAATTTTCTTTTTCGTACCTTCGAATTCTTTTGGTATACAAACTTTCACTTTAGATTTACATCTTTCTATTGGGAAGTTTTTCTTTTGTAGCTGTTTAATAACATCTATCGCTTGAACTTTTGCATTTTTCTTTGATTGAATCGAATAATGAATCACATCTCCCATCGCTTTCTGGATGATTGTCGGCGGGTATTTACTTTCTGTCCTTAATCACGAGGTTTTCAAAGACATGGTATTATTTGTAATTTTTATACTTACTCAGTATTAATGCTCATTTCGGACACTTTTTCAGCAATTTCAGCAAACATCGAATCATGTGCAGCTCCTCTTTCCTTTTCTCCTACTTGTAATGATCCTTTCTAAATCAACCGTAAACATATGTAAGAATACAGGAATTTACCTCCAAAATAATTTTACAAATTTCTTTTTCGTTCTTGGTACTAAAAGCTTTTTCCAAATCTTTCGTATTTGAAAATTCTCCTTTTCCAACATTTGAAAAAACTCTTTCGGATTGAAGAACTTCTCGAAGATCTTTTTCAACTCCATCACGCTTTTAATCAGATAATTACGGGTTTTTGTATCAATTATAAAAATTAATTTAAATTATTATAGTCAAAAAATTTTACATGGGATGGCAATGATCCAATTTCCCAAGAAATGACTTTATTCGGATAGCAAGCAATTTCAAATCTTTTTCCATGACTTTGAAGTTTTACCACGGCAATATTTGTGTGCCGCTTCTGATTGGTCGGCATCTTTCTTCCTCCACCCATTTCGTTGCTATCCGATGATTATTTCCGTTTCTCTGGTTCTTTTTCTCTGCCAATTTACGATGACTCACCGAAAAAAACTTTCCCTATGGCACTACTCCGAAAAGATGTTACGAGCCTCCGAAAAAATACTACTTCGAAAATAATTTCGATGTAAAGAAGGAAAATCGAGATATAAAAAGGAAAATTGAATGAGTCAGAAACAAAATGAATGAGTCAGAAACAAAGTGAATGAGCCACTGATAGGGTTAAATTAACTGAGAATATGAAATATTTAAACGAAGAGACAAAAGTATTTAAAGAAAGTGGTAATTATTCGAAAAGAGAATATTGGGAAGAAAGGAATGGTATTACAAATTGTGGTTGTAAAGTTAGACAGTCCACAGACCGAACGGGAGTTTGAAATTTCAGATTTTTATTATCTGCGTTACATGTAATATTTTTTTTATTTCCAATAAAAGATTTGCACAAGAGGAAGAATTCGATTGGCTGGGAAAGTTATCTGATTTTGAACATTTGATCAACTTGTCGCCAAACAGCACTGTTCTTGTCTTGGGCTGTGGCAATTCTAAGTTATCGACCGAATTACGGAATAGAGGTCATTTCGTCGTATCTACAGATTACTCAAATAATGTTTGTCAGAAACAAAAATTGTTGACGGGTTTAGAGTACTCAGGATTGGCATTTTTGGATTTATACATCAAACTGTTTGATTCAAACATTTATCCATTTTCGAGTCAACAGTATCGAGAACGAAATTAATGTTGGCTCGAAAACATACTTTCGATGCAATTCAACTGTACGGAAAGATGCCTAATAAGTGGCTGATTGCCAAGCCCCAATATTTCGAAATTTCTTCGATGCTGTCATTGAAAAAGGTGTCATCGATGCACTCGTAGCAGGTGATAATCCATGGTCAATCTGCGACCAATCAAAAACACTTATTCAAAATACCATTGAATCAGCACGCAAAGCTTCCAACAAGTTTATTTCCATATCATTTCATTCACCGATAATCCGATTAAAACATTTATTAAACGAAGATTATAATGTGTTAGGTTAATTCTACATTATCATTCTCAACTATTTTTTCAAAAGTTTGTTTAGTGAACAGTTATCAAGCTGCGATGGATTTTTATATTTACGATTTCAATTTTACAAAACGCCAGGAAAATAATTTCGAATCGATCTTGAAAAGGACGGAAAACCATTATGATGGAAGCAGTATTTCTGAACAGTCTGAAACTTTTATGTTTGATATTGACCTTTGACCTCGACTTTATAAATGTATTAAGAATGGAAGGCTGGTTCATTTCCAAGGAACCCGGCAATGATGTTTCTTTGACCAGATTAGGAATGGATTAGGAATGACCAAATGTTTTGGTCCAAAACATTGTAGCTGGTACTTTGACTTTTACGTTGACATACTCCTCAGAAAGTACTTAACGAGCCATTTATAATCAGATTCGATCCGAAGCTCATCAACATAGAAAACCTGTCGGCGTCAAAAATTTCAGAATCTTGTGAATTTCGATCGACGCAAAGTCTCGACAAAACTTTTATCGAATATGGTGTTTTATTGGATGAGTTTATCGGGCGTTCATTCAGGCAATGTTCTTTTAGCGAGTCGAAATTCTTGTCTATTAATATCTAGAGTGCACTTGAGAACTCAAAAGTCAATTATTTGAAGCCATTTTGAATATTGAAGAGAATGCAAAAGACAAGTCTGAAATTGATGACCATCCGTTTCCTTTTGAAAAACTTTGCGACTTTCTTAGCGAACTGAATGAAGAAACTATCGACTTTATTTCAAATGATTTGCGAAATATCAAGCTCAAAGCAGTTTTAAATGATAAAACATATTTTTGTGATGTTTTATTTTATGACGATTCTCCACGTGTCATTGTGACTTTGCCTTTTCAGGTAAGACTCAGAGTCCATAGGTTACATCACATCTACATTTCGATGAAAAAATGACTTTAGGATGACGAAAAGTACAAAGTCAAATTCAAAACAAATCTGTTTGATCTTCATTCTGATTTTTGCAAAATTGTCGAATCGCTGTCTGGTTACTTCGATTTTGTAGACGGACTTCAAAAGCGTCTCAACACATTACTCGATTATTCACAAACCGAATTTGAATTCAAAACCAACGTACGATTATTCTGAGTTTCACTTTGAATCCATTAAACAAATCTTTAGAAATTGGTATTTCAATTAAAGTTGATTCATGGAATGAATGACATAATTGCGGAGCGAGTCAATATTATTGGCGACGAAGAAAGTGTTGCCGAACTATATTCAGAATTATCTTCTTGCCTTGGTAAAGGCTATTTGAGTCTGAATGAAGTCTTTGATGTGTTAGATGAAATCATGGAACATAGTAACGGCGAAATAATAAACGTTATTAAAAATGATAAACAAGCAACCCAAAAAACGCAAGAAACCGATGAAATTGTATGCGGAATCTGTTATAGTTTTGAATTGGATGATGAAATCGTTTCAATAAAATGTCCGGCATATTGTTCACCAAGTCAAGAGCCGAGAAAAGGAATTCCACGATGTGTTGAAGGTCTTTTTCATTTTTACTGTATCAAAGAATGTTTTCAATCTGATAGAGGGAACTGCCCATACTGCCAACAAGAAATGATTCTAAAACAAAAATAATAATCATGTTAAAAAAAAATAAAACAAATTCAGAATGGATTGGGTGGAGGGTCTTTTGGCGGATTCTAAAGAAATAATAAATGAAGAAGGCATACTTCCGAGTGGATATTACGATCATGTTAGATTAAATGATGATAGGAACTGTCCCACTTTAACAATACCAATTTTGAAAATGTTGTTTAAGTGAGAATAAGTCAAAAGAAATTTATTATCAATTTTACAAAACCCGAGGAGATAATGGCAAAACGGCGGCCTGACAAGAAACTTGATTTTCAAGGTAATCATTTCGGTAATCTTAGAAAAATCGACATTTATTTTCCAGCTTATGACAATGAAAAACAGACGAAAATGCCTGAAATAGGTGAGTCGAAGGAGGAAAAAGAACCTGTGTCGAAAAAAATTTTAATTCAAAAATAAGCGAAATGTGTGACTCGAACTTTTATTATTTTACTGCCATATTCTAATGCTCCTAAAAAGCCTTCCTTTCTTTCTTAGCTCCTCTACTATCAAAGTATGTTTTCTGGTACGTGCTGGTGCGCTAAATGTGAATAAAAGTAAACAACTTTAGAATGAATCATTTCAAAAGAAAATTTTCAAACTTTCGAAATAAACCATCCACACCGACGATTCCGGAACGAACTATTCGCATTGATGACCATACTTTAGAATCAGGTAGTTTTCGGGTCATTTTCTGGACATTTTTACATTAATTTTTCAGGCAACTTAAGAAATGCTGTAGTGTTGCCCGAGGGTGAAAGTGAGGATGAATGGATTGCCTTTAATATATGGAATTTTAATAAACAAATAAACATGCTTTATGGAACCGTTCTGCCATATTGTACCATGGAAAAATGCCCGGTTATGAATGCTGGTCGATGTTACATTTACAATTGGTCCGATGGAAAGTCAAAGCCAAAATCTCTACCTGGTATGCTTAGGAAAAAATACGAAATTTATTTATTTTTGTTTAGCTCCTTATTATATCGACAATTTGATGACATGGATCAATGATCTTTTAGCGAATGAAAAAGTATTTCCAACACGAGACAAGTCTCAATTTCCGGCTCATTTTCGCGACACTTGTGTCAAAATATTTCGCCGATTGTTTCGAGTTTATGCTCACATCTATATTTGTCACATTGAAGATATCCGACGACTTGAAGAAGAGCCTCATCTGAATACAAGCTTTAAGCATTTTATCTTCTTTGTTCAAGAATTTCAGGAAAGATTTATAGTATTTACTCCAAAACTTTTGAAATTTCCGCAACAACAAAAAAACAGTTCAAACTATTAAAATAAATCATAAACAAGTTAATTTCAAAAAATGAACTTGCACCATTGCAGAAAGTGATAGATATCCTCGTTGCAAAATAGTTATTGACTCATAATATATGAGTCGGTGATGACTTATTTCTCTTTGTAAATCCACCACTTGCCTTTTTCACAATCAAGCCTTTTATATTGTAATAGTTTCACTAATCAGTTTTAGAAAAATTGAAGACTAACAAAACGAAGACCATCATAATTTTCTGAATTGGTTGGTAGTCCTTAAAAGATGATATTTTTTTGAATTTTGTACCTCTACCTGTAAAAACCTCATTGTGTTTAGCTTCAATACAAACCGACCTCTGTGGGTCCACTCGTTACATTTCTCTCTTTCTATAGAAGAATTAAGAATGTCACGCGGACAAATCATTCAGAATATGGGACAGTTGAACGATGTCGAATTTTGTAATAATTTGCTATTTCTTCTCAACCACTCACCAGAGAGCATTTCGTCGCGATCAAATGATCATTTCTGGTCGGCTGTCGCAGATGTGATTATTGGAAACAATGACTCAGCATCAATTAGATTAGAGCAGGTTCAACAGGATGATCCAACGTATTTGGGAGGGATCATTCTCCACTCCAATATTCTTAAACAATCGAATAAAGAAAAATCTAAACGACTTGATGCTGAACTTAAGGAAGCAAGAAGCTCAGGAAATTTTTTCAAAAAAATGCCTTGAAGGCGCTAAACAGTTTACCGTAAACTTGAATTTTGAATTGGCTACGGGTAGGATCTCGCAAAGTGAGAAAATCGGCCGAAATTAAAAATTTAAAGAAAATCTCTAGACCTCAACCCTAACATACGAGTCTGATAGAAACTTCATAGGAGTTCTTATATGGCATCTTCCGATCGAAATAATGCAGGGCTACTGATTTATGCAATTAATTTACATGTATGTTTAGCCTAGGAACCATAAATCCGAAGTCAAAATTTTCTGAGGATCCTACCCTTCAAACACTGATATTGAAAACTTTTATAAAGCTAGTTCAATTGAGTTGGAATTTTGTGCAATTGCGTTTTATGCGCTTGGCAAAGGCCCTAAAACTATCGAATATCTTGATAAATGTCTGAAAAAGCATGGCAATGATATGCGTACAATTTGTCTCCGGGGTGCTTTTGAGCCAGATTCTAGAAAAGCAGAGTCATACTTTTCACAAATTCCTGAAGATATTGAAATGACCTCAGCAATTGGAAAATATTTTCAGTTACAGTCATTTCTTAAAGCGAGACAGCATGCTTCCGTACAAAAAGAATTGGAAAGTCTGATACAAATAAATCCTAATTTTATCGCTGGTCGGATCCTAATGTGTCAAACATCTTTTGGAATCCAAGAATGGGATACCTTGTTCGAATCAGCTTCGTGGATTATTTCAATTTGTCCGAAATATTATGATGCCCACATGTACGTTATCATTGAAGCTCTTCTATCTGGTGGAAACGAATCACAATGTGTAGATCGACTAGATTATTTTCTGTCAATTTTGGATAAATATGACGAATCTGATTTTGTTCGTGGCTTGAATTATGCACGACTTTTGATTGGTCTTGTTGGAGATGACCAATCAGTGGCTGCTCTTATATTTCGTCTTTTGGAGAAATGCCCCCAGGCTCTTTCTCAAACGCATTATCTGACTGGTAGACTTCATTTCTTGCAAGGTGATGTCAAAAAAGCTCAAGAAATGTATAACAAGTGTATGTCTATTGACCCATCGATGATTGATGCATTCTGTGGACTTGTATGGTGTCTAATAAAAGGTACAATTACGTAATAAAAGTTCGTCGTAACACTTATTCAAGATAACAATCGAAAGCGTGCTGCTCAACAACTCGAAATGGCCAAAAGTTTAATGAATCAAACAAAATCAGCTGAGATTTACCTTCTTGAAGTGATTCTTGATTTTGGTGAAAAAGTGGATTTACTCAAAAAAGCATTTAATGAACAAACGAAGAAATTAATGAATGATATACCAGGAAAAGTTTTATTTTAAACGTAGGTTATTAAAATTAAGACGAAATGTTGGAACACATTTAGAAAACAATTGATAAAGACCTTACTCTGATTGAAAAGCTGAATCCAATATTTTGTTTGGAAATAATTGAGCAATATATTGGTCTTATTGATCCAACGGAAGTAAATCAACCCGGACGATCGCAATCAAGCCCAATTCGGCGGACAGACAGACTGATTAGTGTCTTACGGCGATCTTGTGCCAATCTTAAATCTGTTCGAATGATTGAATGCAGATTGAAAATACTTTCTGGTAAGCCAATCTTGAAAATTTCGATCATCAACCAATCGAATTTACCCTTTCAGGAAATTTGGAAGAGACGGAAGAAATTTTGAATCAGTTAAATAATTCAAATCCGGAATCAGTTGAAGTCTACATCTTGTTGGCTGAACTAGAAATAAAAAGAAAAAATTCTTCATCGGCAAAACGACAAATTGAATCAGCAGTCGCTATAAAATTTGATATACAGAACACTTCTTACTATCAGGATTGGTCTCATCTCAATTTTACGTAAAGGGGTCAGCACGACAGGTATCAAACCATAAATAAAGTTGATTCAAGGAAGAATATCAATGCTTGATTCTAATTGGGCAGTGGCAATATCGCATTTTGAAAAAGCTGTTAAATTGGGGACTTTGAAATCAAATGATTTAATTTCTGCGAATATCGAACTTTCCGAAGCTTACAGGTAATAACTCGTGAATCACGAGTCGTGATCATGAGTGGGTTAATGAATAAACGAGTATTTAAGAAAAAACGGTCAGCTTATGGAAAGTACAAAGGTAACAGAATCGATTGAAAGAAATTATTCTGATCAAAGTTCAATCGCGGGAAAATTGGCATTATCAAAAGCTGAAAGATTCTTACAAAATAATGATGTTTCAGCAGCAATCAAAGTGCTCGAAGAGATCAAATATGATAGTGCAAGTGCCGTGCAAGCAAAGAAACGTCTCGCAGATATTTATCTTGTTGAGCGAAGAAATGAGGAAAAGTTTATTGAAATATATCAAGAAATATGTCACAGATATCCGGGGGAGGCGGGTCCACTTATTTCATTAGGCGACGCTCTCATAAGAATAAATAGAGCAGAAGAATCGATTCGTTCATATGAAGGTCAAAGGTCAGAAATTTTCCAAAAAACGGTATGTGACATACCGTATGTCACACGAGCCATATTTGACCTTGAAAAGCTGCACTTCGATTGGCAGGTTCAAATCCTAAACTTGCGATCAAAATTGGTCGTGCGCTCATCATAACGCACGATTATTCTGGAGCGATTAAATACTACAAAAAAAGTTTGAAGAGAGGTGAAAATTTTGAACTGCGTCTTGAAATGGCAGACTTATTGAAAAAGCTGAAACGGGTCGATGAGGCTGAAAGTATTTTAATGGAAGGAACTGACCATTCTACTAGGAACGAGTTCTTTTGAAACTAAGTTCAATCTTAAACTTGACCTCATTTATTCTTAGGAATAAATAAAATTAATGAATTTATAAAAAGAGAATATTCCGATTTGAATGAAGAAGCTCATTGTTTTTATGAGTTGTGTAAAATTAAAGCATCTCAAGGCGATAAAGAAGGTGCTCTCCAGCTACTGGCCCAGGCAAAAGGGGTCTGCGATCAACTTTTAAAGAAGGAACAAAATGATAAACCGACCGAAATTCCAGGAGAAGGATCTAAAGCACTTGCCGCAGATATCCATGGGATGATTGCTAAATTGGCAACCCAGTCAAATGATTTAGAAAATGGAATGAAATTTTATGGAAAAGCAGCGTCCTTTTTACCAAATACACCAAAAGCAAATCAATATCGACTCGAATTAGGACTGGATTATCGCTTAAAAATGCACTTAGAGTGTACAAAACACTTATTCTTACGATATCGAACATTTATTTTAATCCGCAAAAAGCTCGTGTATATCGCGATAAAGGAGATTTCAGTTCTGCCCAAGGAATGATGTCATTATTTTTTCGTTTCATTAACCTTCTAATCGTCTATATTATTTTAACAGAATAATGTTAAGATAAACGCGAAGTGTACCCGCCACTACTAGGCTGTGCAGAGTATCTTTTGTGCTTTAACCAAACGTATTTGTTTCAATATTGGAAACAGCGACATACTACATGATTACTATGTATCTTGCTTCTTCAGCAATAGGCTGCACTTTCAGTGATTATTTTTTTAACGCTCCTTAGTTGTCGATACGGAGTGTTAGTCGGCTCCCGATATTGCCCAGTCAAACTTCGGATCATTGCCTTGAAGAAATTTCGTTTAGCGCGAATTTCGTTTTTCAGTGAATTTCGTAGACCTAAAAATCAAAACGAGTAAATTCTCTAGATTGATGAGTAAGTCTTATTAACGAGACCTACAACACGTTCTGATTTGCTCTCTCCGTAGATTTGTTCAAGGGCTTAAGAAATCATTCCTAAAAAAATGTAGCCAATTCTAAAAAAAATGTAGCCAATCCTAAAAAAATGTAGCCAATCCAAAAAAAATGTAGCCATTTCAATTGGCCACATTTTGGTACGTCGTCTGTGGGAAAGCTCAGGGGCTTAAGAGAAGACTAAAACGTTCCGTGGGTCCCGCGAATTAAAATGTAAACATTCAATGAATATGATGCTGGTTTTAAAAAAACTGACCGTCGTATCGGATAAAAAATGATGAAAAAGTTAATTACAAATCAAACTTTACCATTTATTATGGGAAGGGTTAAACTAGTAGTAAGTAAACCTTTGCCAGTAGTACCAAGTGTATTTTGTGACTCTGATCCCAGAGCCAAGGTCATGAAAACAAAAGTAATTCTCAAATTCATTCAAAAACTGTCTGTTTAAAAATAAGAATTCGGAATTGAAATTGGGAATGATGATGAAGGGCGACATCGAATCACTTATCGTGAAATCACCCTTTTTTGCATACTTTTGAATGAATAATAACCGTTATTCAAACCCGTTAGAGGACCATCATTCAGACCATAGGGGACATCTAGACATATTAACATTGACATTGTGTTGACTTATATTATATAAGTTATATATATTGGATCCCAAAGGACCCACTTATGACATTATTAAAGGTGTATTATCTAAATTGATCAATACAGAAGTTTCATCGGAGGCACTCGAAATGAATGCTGGCCTTATGTGCGATCAAGGAAACTCGGCTGGGGCTATTCAATATTTTTTAAGAATTTTAGAAAAACAACCAAACAAATGGGATCAATTTGCTCAACTGATTCCACTTTTGAGACGAAATGGAAAACTAGAAGACGCCGAAAAAATAATGTCAGGCACTTATTCCAAAAATTAATCAAAGTAACCAAGTCAGTGACTTATGATACATAACTTATGTAACATAAGCCATATCATGGCCCATATGAGATTTCTTCAAAAAATGCTATAATTTTTGAAATGCTTATTCATTACGTTTTGAAGATACCAACTACTAATTTTCCCAACATTGCCTTTTTGTCACGTTCTTATAGAATATCTCAGCCAATTGTCATTTTGAATTTGCGTCTTAATCCTTAACTCTTCCAGATTCTTAATCTAATAGCACAGTATTTTTTACCAGTTAAAGTATAGGAAACGGAGTGAAATCCTTATGGAACAGGAATGGTGGCCTATTCAAAAGTTCATATGCTTACATTCTTCATATTTTTTGAAATAAGTTTGAATAGATATGGATAAATCGGAGTGTGCAGGTCGTCGATTTTGCCAAGGCCTAATTGACTATTTCAAATTGGAGACTGAATCTGCAATGACCAATTTCATCATTTCAAAACGGTCGAAAAAATGGAAAAATCATTCAATCAGAATAATTATTAATTTGTGTCTTGGCTTGGATTCAGATGAGCTTAATGACGATCCCGAAGGAAAGTGCACTAAATAAGAGGCTTTTGGATATAATACATCTGAAAAAGAACCAAAATGGATTATTATATTTAAAATCTAATTATATCTAAAAAGTAACCCCTACAAGATATTTTAAAATCACTTGAAAGCAATAAATCTAGCTAGTCAACTGATTTGTGAGCTACCTGAAGATGAAATTGAGACACAAATTCTACAAAATTGGCTCCTTCTTGCTCGAAAGGACCCTGAGTCCATCAATCTAGCAATAGAAGGATTTCAATCGTTTTCTGATCAAAAACTCGAAGCTTCTTTGACTGGCATTTGCGCCGGTTTTGTTCTATTGAAAAAACCTCAGGCGAAAAATCAGCTGAAACGTCTATCAAATTCAAAATGGACAAGTTTCAATTTTGAGCATCTCGAGAAAGGGTACCTCATTTTAGGTAAGTAAAAAGAATCGCTTATAAGCGCCGAAAACTAAGCTTCAAACGCTACAAAAGTCAAAATTTCCGCGGAGGATGGTATCTTTAAAATCTTCTTCCTAAAAATTGTTTTCAAGCTGGACTCCATCTTCAAAATGGAAAAGCTTCACTGGCCCGTGATGCATGTGATGTTGTTCTGAAACAGAATTTGGGTTCATGGAGAGCATTGGAGTTAAAAGGAATCTCGTATGAAATGGAACGCGATGAGGTCAACTCGATTCAATTCTTTAAACAGGCCTGGGAAAAGTCTTATGGAAATAATCCTGCCATCGGATACAGGTTATCCCAATCATTACTTCATTCAAAACAGGCTGTTGAAGCAATTGATGTATGTCATCGTGTTCTAAAGGTAATTATATAAATCATATCGAATTCTGTTAAGATTGCTTTTAAGGTCAACCCTGATTATCCACGAATAACAGATCAGATTATGATACCAGCAAGAAAGTTAATTCGAACTTAAAAAACTTATAAATATGATATTTTTCTACTTTCTGTATTTCTTTTGTAATTCGATTTTTATTTTTATAACAAATAAAAAACATAACGTATAAATCGACTATTTGATTAGGTATTTTGAATAGGTCGCCATTGACTCGTCAAACATGATCATCCCGATCAGCCCCCCTTGTACGATTTGAAAATAGTCGTATTAGTACGACCTCGATTGAAGTAAAATGGTCGTACCTCGTACTGAATGGTACTCTTTTCACATTTTTTCTCGGTCGTACCTCGTACTGACTAGTACGATCCAATAAGACAAAGTATTTATGTGCTTAAATGACGTCCGTAACAAATATGTTAAGTGGTTGTTAATGTGCTTTACTCCATCGCGTCAGAAGTATGTTATAAACACATTTGAATTATTTTATTAAATTATATTCTCATCATAACCTAAATTCTTAGAAATACGTTTTCGAACGACTAGAGATAACTTCATCCAACCAAGTAAGCATGGGGCATTTGCGAAAGTATCTGCACTGCAGATTCTGCTTGGTATGATATCAGAAAATGGTTATAAAAAGTCGTTAAAGTCGAAGAAGTTAGGTAAAAGTTTACTAGGTTGAGTAGCAAATAGCATGTTTTCACACACATTGAAGGTTCTGGGAAAAGGCCCTAGTTGTAATATTGATTTGATTTACAAGTTCTTTATTCGACATAAGGATGAAATATGGTCTTTGAACCTTGACGTAAATACGCAAACGGAAACTCGCGAATAGACTATTCGGAATAGATAAAGAGAACAAAAACTTATTTCAAGCCTTGTTTAAAACTTCGAAACAAGGATCATAATGAGAGCACAAACCAGTTTCGGTAGCTTGGACTCTATTAAATCGTCCTCATCAATACGGCCGCTCATTGTCAGGTAAACATATTTTTGGAATAGTTACTGCTGAAATAACTTTTACGTAAAGCATAAATTTAGCACAGAGATACTTCCAACAGAAGAAATTTGGATTGGAGTGAATGTTCCGTACGTTCGAAAGGGGATAAAATTGGTCGATGCAATTGTTGATGAATATGCCATGAAAAAACGAAACTCAAAAATTGAAAAAATTCAAAATTCAAAACGAAGAAAATTAAAATTATTTTTGAGGGATTACATTGAGAGAGCTTCGATTCTGTTTTAAATAAAAGTAATTCAAAGTCTACATTCTAGACAATCTCTATACTACATCCGGCGGAATTCGGATAAAATGACAATCGGAAAGAGTCCCCACTCTTTATTGTCTCACCAGGACTTATTTGGCCAACGGCTCTTTGGAAAGAACTCGAACTCAAATCATTTGAATCAATTGAAGTTAATGATGCATTTCAATTACCAGATGCACAGAGATCAGTGGACACGGACGCGGACAACCGAAATTTTTGTGACCACGGACGTGGACATGATTATTTTTGGAATTGCGGACACGGAAGCGGACATGTATTTTTGAAAGATCGAAGAACTGACGTAAGCTTTTATTGATTTGCAGAAACAGATAAAAAAACTTAGTATCAAACTTCATCTGATTCTTCTGGTGTAGAATTATCTAATTGTGGGGCATCTGCTTGGTATGCTTCATCATGTTTTTCTTTCTTTCGTGGCTCCTGAACCTCTTTAGTATTTTCTGGGCGAATTTGCGTTTGATGCGTCCGAGCTTTTCGCAGTTCTTTTTGACGTTTTTGAAAATTTTTCTTTTTTAAATTGTCAGGGTGATAGTCCCAGAACTTCTTACACTTACACCAACCAGAATCTCCACATGTAAAGCACTAAATAGCAATACTTTATACTTGAGTAACTTTTTACGATGCGGTAAATCCTGCATCTCTGTAATAATATGATATGCTAAGATATCTTATCATCGTAACAAGGTTTTTCCGCTAGGGATGTGAAGGGATATGCTTGAGGGATAAGTTGAGGTTCGAAATCTTGAAATTAAGGACTCGAATATCAAGTTTTGAGGCGGTAGGCATTTACCGATACGGTAGGCATTTACCAATATACACGCAATGGCGATCGAAATATTTAGATTTTGAAAAAATTGAGATCAAGCAGCTGGATTGTCCAATCCAAAAAATGATAATTTGTTCGTGACTTCATAGCCAGTCATGATGATGTCACAACACCCCAATATTCAATGGATACAAAGATCTTGAGTTGTTCTATCGCGGAAAAACTTTATTGGATTGGACAAGATTAAATCCAGCAACCAAACACAGAAGGATACTTATTCGACTACGTGGAATTCGATGGTAAAGTCAGTTTAGTGATTTTCGAAGTCTCAACTTTTCAAAATCTAAATATAATATTCGGTCGCCACGTACCTTGATGAGTACCTTGATGTAACGTTCCTTGATGAGTAAAACACAAGCTTGAAGTGGTTCCATTTCCAATTTGACTTCCTTATCAAAATCCAATTCCTGTTCATAATTTTCTCTTTTTTCCGCAACCCTGCAATGTTTGATATCGGAGGACTGCTCAGATTTTTGATTTATTTGTTTAGATTTCTTTTCACTCGAAATTGTTGAAAGAGTTCCCACAGTAGATTTTTTGGCCGGGTTGATGGCCCCTGACCCAAGAGAATTGAAACCCGAATTTGGGTCTACAGACGGACACTGATGGATGGGAACTCGCTTAGAGTGAGACTCAAACTTTTTTTATTATTATATAATATATATTACATTTTATTGCAATACAGTTTTATAATATAATTTATATTGTTGTACATATCTTTATAATTCGGCGTTTTTATAAATATTGTATAGAGTGAAAATATCAGCTTTATGAGTAAACTTTGTTTGCAAACAGTCGTGTTTCGATTTATCTGTGTTTGTCGTCTGGCAATTTTTTGAATGAAAGGGGTGAAAAAGTCCCTTTTCATTGACACGATGAATGGAAGTTTTGATTTGAATGAATTTATTCAGCAGGTCAACGTCTTCTTCTCCCCATCCCATCTTGAATAGTTAAAAACATTGCGTGTTAAATATCTCAATTTATGAACAAAAACTCATCGTAACTAATTCCTTTTCTAGATCAAATCCACCGGTTCGTAAAAAATCGCCAAACTTAAAGGCAACCATTCCATAGCTAAATGTCCGCCAGAATCCAGTTGGGACAAGCTCGTATTGAGAAAAGAATATGGGAAAATAGACTTCATCCTTTTTTACAAAGAATCTTATTCTGTTAACGAGGTTGGCATCAAAGACGAGATCCACATCACAAAAGAAAATCAAATCTTCTGGTTTGCGTTCGCTAAAACGAAATTTTAATTTCAACACTTACATGAGGGTCAGACGAAGAAAACACGCAGTAAACTTCCATCTGGTCCCATGAAGATATAGCCTCCTGGTCCCGAAGCTGTTAAGATCCTTAACTTAAAGCCCCTAAATTAAGGGTCTGTATGTTTTACGAGCATTTGTGAGAAAGTAACGTTCAGTGTACCGGGAGATACCATTTTATCCGTTTTTTGTTGAATACCGT